>JARYGA010042269.1:0-38284 GCA_030545235.1 Helianthus tuberosus | reverse complement strand
ACAGATCTAAAAACAATTGACTTTGATGCTCTAGTAAAGTCAATTCCAACAGAAGAGGAACTGATGAGAAGAGATGCCGAACGAAAGGCCGAGAAGGAGAAAAGTGAGAAATCTGAGAAGTTGGAAGAGGAAATCATTGATGTAAATGCAGAAATGACAGACGAAAACTGAAAGAAGATGGCTGATCAACTTATGATGGCGAAAACGCTTAACGTAGATACCAAATCCGCCTCTGAGTCTGAGTCACCTGGCAAGGTCAGTTCTATTGGTTCAAATGTTGAACCAGGTAAGGCTAAGAAATCAAAAACTAATAGTTATTGCAGAAATTGCATGAAGGCATGCAAAGTCTGTAATACACATCAGTATCTTTCGAAATATTAAATCGAGGAGCTAACAAATAAAATCAATACTCTAAAGAAAGAAATGGTTAGTAAAGACAAACTTGTGAAAAGTTCAACAGAAAGAATTAATGACTTAAAAGAAAAAATAAAAAATGATGAAAATGATTTTGAACGTTTTAGGAAAGAAAATGAAAAATTTGTTCTTGAAAACAGAAAAATAACTGAGGATTTTGATAAGCTAAAACGAACAATTAAAGACTCAGATGAAAGAAATACGAAAACCCGTAAAGAAAATATGAGTTTGACAATTGTTATTCAAGAAAAGGAAAAACAGATAAATGCTCAGCTGGACGAGATTGCGAATCTAAAGCTTCAATTTCAAGAAAAAAATATTGAAAATGAAAGAATAAATTTAAAACTGAACATTTACACTTCTGCCAGCTTTGTTCTTCAACACATCGTTCCAAAACCCATTGGGAAGAACAAAGATAGTGAAGATGTATACCAAGATGGAACTGGGGTAGGGTATCACAAAGTTCCACCACACATGAGTAACAACTTTACTAAAAACTGTCTGGGTTGGTAAAAGAGTAAGACTTGAATGAAAAAAGTGAAGTTGATAAATTACCTGATAATATTGATATCACTTTTAGTTCACAATCCGATCAGGAGAGTATCGAATCTGAGATTGTGAAAGATGTGGTTGAAAAAGTTTTGAAAACAGACAGTGATTCCACAGTGTCAAACGAGGATAATGATTGTTTTCTGAACAATTATCTACCGAAATCCAATTCCAAGAACAACTTAAAGGACGAACCAACTCTTGTTATGTACCAAATGAGTGGCTCTGATAAGTTGTTGTCGCAACCCCCTGCTCCCTATCTGTCCCGGGAACGGGCGGCCGCGAACTCAGTGTAACCACCCTGGTTTTCACACTCGCATTTGTTTTGACTTGCATGGTAACAAATACTGTATTTGGAATGAAACTTATTTGAACATACTTGCTTTGTGCTTATACATGCTTATACCAATACTAACACGTGAAACAATTGCAAATTTGTTGAGTTTTATACTATTAAACAAGACTACATAAACTATAAGGGCCTATTATGACATTTTGTGAAACTACAATTTGAAGGACCTATTTGTCATTCCTTGAAACTTGCATTAAAACTTTGATTTTAAATTCCGAGGGTTAAAACCGTCACTATTTGAAAGTACAAATTTCTAGGATTAAAAATGTCATTTTTAGATTTTATAAGTAAAAGGGTTAAAAGTGCAATTATTGCAAACTACAAGTTTAGGGTCCTTTGAGTCATTCTTGAAACTTATTTATAAAGAAAATTAATATATATTTTAGTTTTAAAAGTCCAAGGTTCATTTGGTCATTATCTAAAACTTAAACTTTAGGGGCTAACTCTACCATTTTAAAACCCTATTTAACTTAAATATGTTAACTGAGTTAATCCTTATATAATAAATTCTTCTATAAAACTTAACCCGGTTAGTTTAACTAACTGACTACTTCAGGGACCATTTCTGTCAATTCTTAAAACTTCAGGGACCAATTGTGTACTTTTGATGAAAGTATAGGGACTGTTAGTGTAACTTTACGAAAGTTCAGGGACCGAGTTTGTAAAAAATAAAACTTGAGGGGGGCAAAGTGTAAATTCTCAAAAATCGGTTTAAAAAGGGGGGTCTCCTGGGTGAGAACCGGCCCCTGTTGGGTTCGAACTCGTGACCTCCACGTTATAACCGAAGTGTCTTAACCAGTTTATCCTCCGTCTCGGAGCTGATATATCTTAGCTTTTAATTCATATATACACACATTAGGATTTTAAATATTATTACTAATTAAATACAGAAATTAAAAAGGGTTTTAATAACCTCAAAACCGGCAGTGACCCGGACTCGAACCTGCGCATATCTGCACACAACAACGCGCATCAACCGGCTGGACTACCAGCCACATGTGATGTAACTTAGATTATATGATATATATACACACATTAAAAACCGTTCTGATTACATATATCAGATCCGCAGTCGCGTATTTCGACAAAAAAATTCACCAGATTCGATCTAAACCCCACTTGGACTTATTTATTTGATCTGAAATTATTCCCATAATGTACCAATCACTTTGCCAACCTGTTTTCGCATTCAATCGACACACCTTAGTGCCCTTTCGGCTATAATTGAACTTTTTATAAAAAAAATAAAGTGGATCGATTCCACTAGTGTTTGTTGTTTTGTGTCGAATTAATCAATTATATAAGCTTTCTTGGATCCATACGAACCTCTGGAACCCATTAATTCACACTAACACTTCGAAATTCATCGGAAACAAACCTGCAACGGTCGCCGGAATACCGAACTCGCTGGAGATTAGTCGATCATTCGTTCCAGTCGTTACCGGTTAGATTTTTCTGACCCAATTAATTCGTATTCATGTGTATATCGTTCCCATAAATCGAATTTAGCTTGTAACATAGGTTTGCCCGTAGAAATCGCGAGTTTGACTTTTAGTTTGACCGGGTCTTCTGACTTTGACTTCTCTTTGGAGAAGATGAGCAGGTCCTGTTTGGTTATAAGTTTAGCAGTCCTAAACCAAACACAAACAGAAGCTTAGCCCAATGGTTAAGACTCTGTTTGGTTTCAATACAGACCCATGTTCAAACCCAGGGGTCTGCAATTCTTTTTAAACGTTTTATTTTTAATACTTGTAACATTTCAATAATTTTTATAACACTACCAGACACTGTTAGTTTTATTAAAAATATGAAGTTAGTCAATTTGTTTATAAAACTAATTTTTACAATATTAAAACAGTTTATTACTAAATAATTCATAATAAATTGATTTTTAGGAATTAAAATCTGAAAGTTTCAGATTAATTATTTTAAATACTGATCCTTACAAAAATAATGTTATTACTCACATTTTATATAAATTTGATATTTATATAAATAAATCAGTAATTATACTTATTTATATAGTTTAATTTAATGTAATTAAATTATATAACTATATAATTTTGATCCAAAATTATTCTTATGACAAAAGATTCATTATTCGGAGTTTATATAAATTTAGAATCTGAATTTTTGTTATATTTAATTATTTAGATAATTAAACTTATATAAACTTATTTATTGTTATTAAATCATTTTATTTGTTTAAAATGATTTCAAGATCATAATAATTATTTTAAATCAGTAATATTAAAGTTCAATAATTATAAATGTAATTTTTAATTATTCAGATTTAATATATTTATTTTGATAATTAATCATATAATTATCATATTTATTCTTTTAAACAAAATATTTATTATTTATCAAATAATATATATTTTAACCAACTAAATTAATTTACAATTTTTATAAATTAATTATATCACTTGTACAATATTTTACCAATAATCATTATATTTAATTATGTTATTTAATTATACTAATTAATTATATTTGATTAATATTACAAATGTTTATATTAAAACAATTACATATCTTTGCATTTTTAATATTTATGTTAAATTAATATTTTTCATAAGTAATTGCTTTACATCATATTCATTTTTCCGAGTTCTCTATTAGGTTATCCAAACCTTTGTCACACCCTGGCTTTGCGGAAGCGTGGTTAATTTGGTGTGACTTCTTAATACCATAGCTTAATCATAACAAAGCTATATGAAAATAAAACCATGCAAGATTATCCATTAAAATAAGTTTGAAGAGTAAAGAACCACAACATTGACTTAACGGATATCACATCCTAACAAACATAAACAATGTTCAAAAGACACAACACCAACAAGAAATAAACACAGTTTAAGAACTGTGACTCGTCCAGGAAAAAGTCACATCCCTTAAACTCGGATGACCTCGAAACTGGTGCAGCGGGAAAACGTGTCATACCGCGCCAGATCCTTTAATTCCCTGAAATACATGTAAGTTGAAAAATCAACAATAATGTTGAGCGAGTTCATGTGTAAGTGAGTAAATAAACCTGTGTATGTATAAAAATTCCTGGTATGTAGCAATAAGGAAAAAGAGATCAATTAATGTGTAGCTAATACATTAATAAGTGAAATGGCCTAGGAAGCACTCAAACCTGTAACGCGAATTTCATACCGGTCCTTCCGGTGGAACGACATAGTCACCACATGCAGCCACACGCTGGCTCATGTGTGGGGCTCGCAACACCCGATAGATCTATCACTCATGCCTCTCGGTCCTTATACAAGGATTAATGGTCTTACGATAATAGCCTATCCATTCACTTGATCTAGTTGTAAGTTCCTTAGCTAATCATACCGTGTATAAAAAGTACTCGTAATCATAGTAACATGTATTTCACCCCCGCAGTTTAGAAAACTGAAAACAGTTAAGAGAAAAGGGGGACATGAACTCACAGTGGTGCGTCTCTACCAAGTATATCTCCTGCTTAAACAGCTGTGCGACGACCTACACGTACTAACTCTATTAGACGGACTGCCGTGCCTTAGCTTAAGGTTTAAGTTTTTGGGAAATAGTTAGACAACTATTTCGTGTTTATATTTTTGTGAATACTTGGTAATCATTTTCCTTCCCAAGGATGGGGGATTTAATACATGTGTGTTCGTAATATATTATTAAGTCTCACTTAAAATATATTTTATTTCTAACTTCAAAATATAAATATTCTTCTCAAAAATATTATATTTTGTATTACATAAATGTTCCCAAAATAATACCTTGACAAAAATACGCGTTAAGTCATATTTCCTTAAAATGCGTAAGTTACGTTTTAACGATCGAGTGGTAATAATAATTACCGGTGTAACTTATATATTTATCGTAGAGGCGTTCGTATTATTTTGGATCCATTAACATTCGATAGTATTATTTTTACCCTAAAAATAATATTTATACACTTCACAAAATAATTGGCAAGTGACGTTGTGAAAAATAAATATATTTACTAAATATATATTTATCGCGTTTTATTTTGTGAAATCCCACCTCCGATATTTTGTAAATGAAGTCGCGGCGAAATCTATATTTTGAAAACAAGTCGAAAAGTATTTCTAACACTTATAGTGAAAATAATTCTAAGTGTTAGGTTTTTATAAAAATTTCGCCAGAGTTTCCTCTGTAACTGGAGGTGGCCACGCTTTCACGCGTATCATTTTCTTTTATAAATCAAATCAACCATTTTTCTTATTTAACCAAAACAATATTCAACGCATCAAACTAGTTAATAAACATGTAATTCGCAAGAATCTCATGAACTTGTAGTTTTCTAATATTATGAGGTAAATCCCATTACTTTTAGTGTATCTTTATATAAATCCATCTGGTTTCGTAAAAGTCTCGTTTTTAAAGAAATTCCATCTTTACAACTTCTTGTAAAATTTGACAAAACTGGTTCTTTGTCGAAACTGTGTGCTACACAAGTGTTTACACACTTGTGTGTTAAAAAAAATCATTCGTGTTAGTGTAAGATCCGTCTTTAGAAAACATGATTTCTTTGATACTTGGTTCTTTGAAAATACCGCTTGTAGATACGTAGATCTACTAGTTTTAAACACTATTTCACAAACAAAATCGCTTTTACACAAGTTCATGATTCGTGTGTGGTAGAGTTTCATCCTTTAACCCTTGTTACTTCCAAAACAACCTTATGTCATGATCCATGATCATGACCAATCCGGGTTAAACGATGATCCGAGCTACCACAACATAGATCGGATCCAAATAATTACACAAATCAACTACTACAAGATTTACACAACTTATGAGCTTTTAACCATCACTTTTAGTGTTTTTAGTAGACTTTTATGTGTCATTTTGTAAGATAACGAGTTTTAACCGTTACAAATCATATTAACCACTTCAAAATAGTTCGAGAGGGTGATTATAGCAACTTACTACTAGCTCGAGGCTAGGGAAGGATCTAAGCGCAAAATGAGTGGATAAAAGCAATAGAGTGAGGTCCTTCGCCTTCCGAATGCACTGAGCTTCCTTGTAGGTGATCCTTAACACTTGAATGATCTTGGAATGTGAAGATCAAAACCGAAAAATAGATTGGTGCTCAAGGGGGTGTTCGGCCGAAGCCTTTGAGAGAGAGAGGGAGTGTTTTGGTGAGTTGTGTTAGTGAAAGAATGATGGTTTAAGCTTTGTTATTTATAGACAATTCCCTCCATCATTAACCATTGGATGTTATGTCCACTTGATATGGGACATAGTTGATTAAAATAATCAAAAGAGTACAAGATATGGTCACAATGTGACCGAGTTCGGCCAAGGGGGGGGGGGGGTAGCTAGTTCACTTACAACCAATTAGTTAATGTATAGTTAGGTTAATCTAGTTAGTTAAGTGATTAACCTGGTTACTAGTGTGTTGTGCTTTACAGTGGGTGTTAGGGTATTCAGGGACCCTAACTGGCTCAGAAAAAGAAAAACTATATTAATGACAATATTTTCATGTTCCGGGTGAAGTCTGGTTGATCGGTTGGATAGAGATCCGTTAAAGTGCTTAACAAAGCTTTAAAGTGTCGTTAGTATTATTTTTTTGTGACACAACTTATTCCTGACACTTTGGAAAGTGTCTAGTAATATTTTTCTCATGTTTTGGCACTTTATTAGGTAGCCAAGTGCTGAATTGTTTATTAAAGTGCTGAGTTTTTGTGCTTAGAGCACATTTTAGGCACATCCAGTCATTGTAACTTATTCCTAGAGACGCAGTTCTACAACCCTTGTATCCCTACACTCTCTACTAGTGTAGCAAACTATCTCAGGCTCTTACAGGCCTTAGAGGCAGTACCTGCCTGGTGCTAGTTATGACAGCACGTTTAATAGGGTATCCGTTCATTGTGCTACTATGCTTTTGGTGCATCAAGGGTGTCACAAAGGTGCTATAAGCAAAACATGGAGTGACAGCAAGTAAAGTATGATGCAAGTAAGTACATGTATCAGTATCCAAATAGCAGTTTATCCACAAATTCAAGTAAGCACAGTAATTAAGCAGTAATTAATTATTAATTAAGTCGTACGGATACCTGGTTTGGTGAGGGTTGTCACATTCTCCCCCCGTTAAATAAATTTCGTCCTCGAAATTTGTACTACCCCACTACTTATGGTTAAGTCACACACGTATGTATATGGATAATATCGAAGTAGATAATCATCAAATCGAACAAACCTTACTCACATTAGCTGAGTCCCAGAATATATAACAACCCGAATCCTAGGGTTGAAAGGTGTGTGCTTCTAGCATTGGATGTCAACGGTACAAGACGTATTTGACGTATAATCTAGTGTAAACCAGTTAGCAGGGGTTCCACAGAAGTGTAGTTTTGACTAATAAGATTCTTTTAAGTAAAGTATGATGCAAGTAAGTACATGTATCAGTATTCAAATAGCAGTTTATCCACAAATTCAAGTAAGCACAGTAATTAAGCAGTAATTAATTATTAATTAAGTCGTACGGATACCTGGTTTGGTGAGGGTTGTCACATTCTCCCCCCGTTAAATAAATTTCGTCCTCGAAATTTGTACTACCCCACTACTTATGGTTAAGTCACACACATATGTATATGGATAATATCGAAGTAGATAATCATCAAATCGAACAAACCTTACTCACATTAGCTGAGTCCCAGAATATATAACAACCCGAATCCTAGGGTTGAAAGGTGTGTGCTTCTAGCATTGGATGTCAAGGGTACAAGACGTATTTGACGTATAATCTAGTGTAAACCAGTTAGCAGGGGTTCCACAGAAGTGTAGTTTTGACTAATAAGATTCTTTTAAACAATCGGTTGCAATATACAAACGAGTTTCCACAAACCATAGCGCCCGATATATGAACTCAAAAGCAGTAACTCAGCGTAATAGTAAAATGATTCGTCAACTCTTGAATAAATGTTTGGTAAGGTTTAGTGTGTCGACCTTTTTGAATAGTGGAGATACACCGAATGGAATACAAGTGAATCTGGTGTACCATTGTCTTGATTCGTAGTTGCATCAGAAATGTTTAAATGATAAATTAAACAGAAGTATGTGTGGTCTCGTGTAAAACGGTTACCACGATTAGCACAAGCTACAAGTTTATGATGACACCACAAGGTGTCGTAATGGCATTTCCCAATAATAGTGGTGACTGAACAAGTTCACCGCGTTTGAAATCAAATGAAAGTGTACTGAGGCAATCTGAAGATTTGATTTCTACCATGTTACAGAGTTTTCAGTTAAATACGGAACATCAAAGATCCACTGTTTCCAATCGAATATGAAATGTATTAAGTATCGCAAGGCATTTGATTTACAATGAACGAATCATTAGGAGGTACATCGTGCTTATGAAATGAATATATGTACCATTGCCTTAACACACAATTGTGTTGAGACCGCTTTGATCGTGAAGATCCAAAATGGATTGTTAACAACTAAATAGGGAATTGAATCCGTGTACGAGGTAAGTAACCAAATTAGCGCAAGCTTCAATTTTGTGAAATTATAACCGCAAGGTATCGAAACAAATCAAACGTTTTAGTGGAGTCGTAGACCAACCAAATCTACTACGACGCGAAATGAACGAATCTCTGCAAAAATAGTTGAATATGATGCTCCCAACACATCATATAGCGTTTCAAGTTAAACCTGTGAACTGGATAAGTTCAAGCAATTGAACTTGGTTTCAACGTAACCCGACAGTGTATGTATCAACAAGGAATTCTTGGCATGGTAGTAAAATAAACCATGAATGTAACTTGAAAGAAAGCGGTTTCAAGAAAGTGTGTTGACTTGATAACAAAAGTGTCAACAATATCAATAATGTAGGTCATTCGAATCACGAGTCAGTAATTTGGTTTAGCAAAATAATATGTAAATCCCAATGAAGTGCTTGTTCAAAACGAAATCACATGCGTAGCAAATGATGCATGTGTGTCAGGTAAGTTTCCGAGTACTGAAACAATGAGTGCTCGCTAAAATGAAGAAATGACCAAATATCGAAAAAAATGTGTGTTCACACTCAGCGAAGAAGATTTGTGTGATGCAACTACCATTAAAGGGGAGTAGAGATGCAAACGTCTACTTGCTAGAAGTAAAAGAATCCAAGTACTTCCGGTTTGGTCAACAGAATTTGCATGTGCGCCAGGTTAATGATGGTTGATTGAGTTGACAGATATGGGTCCTAAATAAAACCCTAACGAGTTTGGACCTAGGTTCACAAAGGTCCTACATATGTGTTTTCTAATCCTCCAGATTTCGTGTCCCGTGTGGATCCGGTTTGTACATTGTGTAGGAAACACCGTTTTTGTGTACGTCTAAGAACTAGTCATTGTCCCACAATTTTCACCGGTAAACTTTCTTCTTGAATTCACTGCTAACGACGCTCGATTGTCGACCAGTTGTGTATTAGTAGTTGGGTCCTCACAATCAGTTATGTAAGAAGTTCGTTAGTCCTCAGCAAGAGCCACCGACTCTGGTTGGCTAGCTCGTCCGACTCTCGGTCATTTGAAGGTCATTCGTCCTTTCTTTCGGCGAGCAGAACTGAGGTTATCCAAAACAAAGGTTTTGGTGTGTTATCTTCCTTCTTTATCAACCGCTGGGGTTGCACTGCCAATCCTTGCCTCTCCGGGAGTGTAAGTCGTTACGATGCATTGACTACAGGCGTGGTGCCTGGGATTAAATCGATGCGAGACTTGACTAATCGTTGAGGAGGTGATTCCGGTAAGTCTTCGAGGAAGACTGCAGGATATTTCCTTATCATAGGAACATCTCTGTGCTTTGGTTCTTCGGCTCCTCCTGTCCCCGACATGAGCCAAGAAAACAACACATTCTTCCCATAACAACCTTCGTGCCTTCAAGCAATTCATGATCTGAGGAGGCGTACCCTGCCTTGTGAGTCGAGATCGTTTCTTCATTCGTCATCATGGTGCGGATATCGATCTCCTATTGATCATTTGTCAACCAATCCCACCAACTACCTTGTTGAAGTCTCCCAATTCACTGGCAGTAGATCGAGTGTAATCTTATGCTTCCCGGGTTCTATCTTGCCGATTCCAGTTATTGTGTTGGCTTCCACTAGCTTCCCCTAAGCTAGTTCTAATGGGTACTGGAATATTTACTTACTCGCTACTTAAACCCATTATACTCTCGAACTCTAGAGGTGCGAGTCGTAAAATTTGCAACAGTATTTGGCAATACCGATGCATAACATTGAGTAGTATGGGACGTACCGATATTCATGCTTGGATTCCTGGCGTGCTTCTCTGGCTCCGGTGTTAGACATCTTTCCCATCATTTTGCTTAATCTCCCTTGGGCAATCTTTCCTAACGTGCCTCATATCCCCGCAGGTATACATCCCTTATCTTTCCCCTTTCCTTTCTTTCCACGCTTCATCTCACGCCAACACATTTCCCTGTTGTGTCCCACTTTGCCACAGTTGTCACACTTCCCATTTTTACATCGCCCGGTATGATGACGTCGGCACCTATCGCATTTAGGTAGCTTACCCATGTACTCTTTTCTCTTCTTGGCCTTGTTGTTGCTACTCGACTGGGTACCCTATTTGAAATTTTCCAACTTTCTCTTGTTGTCCCCAGATGACTCTACATGAGTCTCCTTCTTCTCCTCAGAGGTTGAAAATTTGTTCGTCCTGATTGCCTCTTCTGTCAAGGCTACACTTAGATTGATGGCATCAGTGATCGTTGCAGGCTTTGACGTCGTTACCAAGCTCATGATTTGGGGTGCCAATCCCCAAATGAAACGCTCAATCCTCTTAAACTTCGGATCTACCATGTAAGGAACGATACGCGACAGAACTTGGAACTTCTCCACATACTCAGCTATTTTTGGACCTTCCATCTTCAAGTTCCAGGACTCAGTTTCTACTTTCTGGCTTTCTGTTCTCGAACAGTACTTTTTATGCATTAGCTCTTTCAGCTCATCCCATGATAAAGCATATGCAGCGGCCTCGCCCATTGTCTGAACCTGAAGTTTCCACCATGACAGAGCCCCATCTCGGAACAGCCCGGAAATGTACGTGACTTTATCTTCTGGGGCGCATTTGCTCGCACGCAAAACAGTGTCCGTCTTCTCAATCCAGCGTACGAAGGCTACGGCACCCCCAGTGCCGTCGAAATGTAGGGGCTGGCAACCTAAGAACTGCTTGTAGGTGCAGCCGTTGGGTGGGTTATTTCCTGAGGTACCTCCGTTGCGTTTGGAGCGCTGGGCCTCGTACTGTGCGATAAACTGCACGAGGCGTTCTTGAAATTCCGCCTCTGTCGTTGGCAGAGGGTTGTTGGTATCGGTGTTTCCTCGAGTCGACATCTTCTGAGAAGAAAGTCGGTTAGGTCGGGTCTTAGTAAGGACACGAGCACCTAAGTTTCTATTTAACGAATAAGACTTCATAGGTATATTACATTTACGTAAATACGCAGTTGTTTAACAATTAATCACATATCCTCACGGTTATAGTACAGCTTGCAAATAGGAACGTAGCAAGTAAACATGTGGTATTATAGTTATAGCACAAATATGTAGATCATCAACGTGTTTAGTGAGAGCATAGCGACGATATTTTTCGTTGGTCATTAGTCATAAGTATCGTCGCGTTTTTAAAGATGATCGGGCTTTCATTATCCACCGGCCACAATAATTGCGTCTTACCAAAATGCATCACATCAGAAGGGACTCAGGGTCACCCTACCCTTGTCCAACAAGTATTTAGTGCATCTCAACTACGCGGTCAGAAGTGATTCTCAAAAGTCTCCAAAATCCCCGCTTATCATTAGCGTCCTTTCCCAAGCGTAATGCAATCCGCTTAATCTAGAAATCAACTATACTGGTGACTGAGGTGGAGGAAGAAAGAAAAGTATACCGTTAACGTGCGTGAGTCCCTCATCGAGCTTGTTTACACGTTGAAGTAATCATCTGCTCTGCCGCTTGATAGTAAAGAAGTATGTATCAGAATCCTGAGAACGGCGTAATAGCCACGGTCGAGAGCGCAAAAGGAACCTTGATGTATGTGGCGAATCAAAGTATGCTAGTGATAGACAGGGTGGGGGACGTGGTATTTTACATAAACTTTTTAGACAATATGCTGTCTTGTGATGTAGACACTCAAATCATGTTTTCGGTTATGTAATGTTTCGCAATTGAAGTTGCCAATTGTGGCGTCAGCTCAAGCTCCAACATTCTGTGACTCATATCCTTATTTGTAGTTGATGTTACAAGAGTAACTTATCTCGCGTGTGGCCTTTATAATGTGAGGGTCTAACCTCAGCACAGTGTACAATAGGAATCACCGAGATGGCTCGTCCGACGTTGTAGAGGTGAATGTAGCAAACGGTGCGACCTGTGCAGTTGGGAATATGCCGTTGTAGCAGATGAATCGTTATGCGGGTGCTGACCTGAAGTACCCTTCCGGGGTGTGGGTATGTCTTGAAAGAGAGCGATAGGCATGTTGACGCAATGAACGTCGGTCTTCACAGGGGAACGGAGCACATCAGCGGTTATGGGTGCAAAAACAAACGTTTCAACCAATAAGGAGATTGTCAGGTGCTGGTATTGGATTAGATAGTGGGGGTGCAATGTCTAGTAAACCAAAAGTATCAGGGTCACAATCAAGAAAGGGTGTAGGACCAGCAGTTGCAACCTTATGCTGACTCAAAAGGTGCAGAAGCTAGCTCAGCAGCAGGCCCTGGGTCGTGTAACGGTGTGATGCCTTGAGCAGGTGATAGTGCAGCAACCATGTCGTCGTCGTCTTGTGTTAGTGGTAGAATGCCGTACTCCAACTGTTTGTAAGGTTGCAGACATCACAGTCTCAAAGGAGCCTGAATGCATGCTAGAATCAGAGGATGGCTTGTTGACAGGGGTCTTAAGAGGTGAAGTTAGTAACAGTGTCCTCGTCAAATTTTCTATTGTCATGGGCGTCGGCAGGAGGACCATCGATATGCATGCCAACGTAGTCATATATTGTTTATCGAGTAGCCAATCTTCAGTAGAGATGTCCGCTGGAGGCGCATCATCGAGGATTGGAGCCATGGTGTGTCCGTCATTGGGATGACCAGTGATGGAGTGGTCATGGATTGAAACAAGAGTGACAGAAAGGTTTGCGTCAGAGAAACCATCAGCAAAGGTGAAGTATCGCCAAAATCTGGTAGCACGGATTGTTGGAAGTCGTCCTCGTCCTTGGTCGTCATATCAGGCTCACTCTCAGTGTCTGCCGTAAATATTGCTGGCGCAGATGCAGTCTCCCTATCCGTGGCGGTGGCCGTGGGGTTATCAACGTCTGATAACTCGTTATCTAATTAGAGCGACATGTGTGCCGGTGCGTAACATGTATATCCATAGTAGTTAATAACAATTAGTGTATGCGAATAATTACCACATATGCACGTACATCAACCTTAAATCAATTAAGCATGTAAGTCTCAATTAATGTAAGCAAGTAATCATCCTAGTCTTCCCCAGACTATCCTCCCAGTTTCTCAAACTGGACTCCCTAGTCTCTCAGACTAAAATCTCCTAGTCTCTCAGACTAATCTCCCAATCTCTCAGATTGAATTCCTCAGTCTCTCAGACTACAATCTCCCAATCCCTCAGATTGAATTTCTCAGTCTCTCAGACTACAATCTCCTAGTCCCACTAGAAAATTTTCTCAGCCTCCCAGACTGACTCCCTAGTCCCACTAGATAATTCTCTCAGCCTCCTAGACTGACTCCCTAGTCCCACTAGATAACTCTCCCAGCCTCCCAGACTGACTCCCTAGTCCCACTAGCCAAATTTTCCCAGCCTCTCAGACTGCTCTTCCTAGTCCCACTAGCCAAATTTTCCCAGCCTCTCAGACTGCTCTTCCTAGTCCCACTAGCCAAATTTTCCCAGCCTCTCAGACTGCTCTTCCTAGTCTCTCAGACTGCTCTTCCTAGTCCCACTAGCCAACTACCTCGGTTTCCCAGACCGAGCCTCGGCCTCCCAGACCGAGCCTCAGCCTCCCAGACTCAGCCTATAAATAATAAATAAAGTGTGCTCAACATTTGCTTGTAAAAACGTTTTGGATCTGGACTTAAGTGGTATGCAATGTAAAATGTTTTCATGAGAGCCCTAGTGATCATAGTCTAGACTCGAGAAAGAATCCTAGTTCGCTATGATCAGAGCTCTGATACCAAGCTGTCACACCCTGGCTTTGCGGAAGCGTGGTTAATTTGGTGTGACTTCTTAATACCATAGCTTAATCATAACAAAGCTATATGAAAATAAAACCATGCAAGATCATCCATTAAAATAAGTTTGAAGAGTAAAGAACCACAACATTGACTTAACGGATATCACATCCTAACAAACATAAACAATGTTCAAAAGACACAACACCAACAAGAAATAAACACAGTTTAAGAACTGTGACTCGTCCAGGAAAAAGTCACATCCCTTAAACTCGGATGACCTCGAAACTAGTGCAGCGGGAAAACGTGTCATACCGCGCCAGATCCTTTAATTCCCTGAAATACATGTAAGTTGAAAAATCAACAATAATGTTGAGCGAGTTCATGTGTAAGTGAGTAAATAAACCTGTGTATGTATAAAAATTCCTGGTATGTAGCAATAAGGAAAAAGAGATCAATTAATGTGTAGCTAATACATTAATAAGTGAAATGGCCTAGGAAGCACTCAAACCTGTAACGCGAATTTCATACCGGTCCTTCCGGTGGAACGACATAGTCACCACATGCAGCCACACGCTGGCTCATGTGTGGGGCTCGCAACACCCGATAGATCTATCACTCATGCCTCTCGGTCCTTATACAAGGATTAATGGTCTTACGATAATAGCCTATCCATTCACTTGATCTAGTTGTAAGTTCCTTAGCTAATCATACCGTGTATAAAAAGTACTCGTAATCATAGTAACATGTATTTCACCCCCGCAGTTTAGAAAACTGAAAACAGTTAAGAGAAAAGGGGGACATGAACTCACAGTGGTGCGTCTCTACCAAGTATATCTCCTGCTCAAACAGCTATGCGACGACCTACACGTACTAACTCTATTAGACATACGGCCGTGCCTTAGCTTAAGGTTTAAGTTTTTGGGAAATAGTTAGACAACTATTTCGTGTTTATATTTTTGTGAATACTTGGTAATCATTTTCCTTCCCAAGGATGGGGGATTTAATACATGTGTGTTCGTAATATATTATTAAGTCTCACTTAAAATATATTTTATTTCTAACTCCAAAATATAAATATTCTTCTCAAAAATATTATATTTTGTATTACATAAATGTTCCCAAAATAATACCTTGACAAAAATACGCGTTAAGTCATATTTCCTTAAAATGCGTAAGTTACGTTTTAACGATCGAGTGGTAATAATAATTACCGGTGTAACTTATATATTTATCGTAGAGGCGTTCGTATTATTTTGGATCCATTAACATTCGATAGTATTATTTTTACCCTAAAAATAATATTTATACACTTCACAAAATAATTGGCAAGTGACGTTGTGAAAAATAAATATATTTACTAAATATATATTTATCGCGTTTTATTTTGTGAAATCCCACCTCCGATATTTTGTAAATGAAGTCGCGGCGAAATCTATATTTTGAAAACAAGTCGAAAAGTATTTCTAACACTTATAGTGAAAATAATTCTAAGTGTTAGGTTTTTAGAAAAATTTCGCCAGAGTTTCCTCTGTAACTGGAGGTGGCCACGCTTTCACGCGTATCATTTTCTTTTATAAATCAAATCAACCATTTTTCTTATTTAACCAAAACAATATTCAACGCATCAAACTAGTTAATAAACATGTAATTCGCAAGAATCTCATGAACTTGTAGTTTTATAATATTATGAGGTAAATCCCATTACTTTTAGTGTATCTTTATATAAATCCATCCGGTTTCGTAAAAGTCTCGTTTTTAAAGAAATTCCATCTTTACAACTTCTTGTAAAATTTGACAAAACTGGTTCTTTGTCGAAACTGTGTGCTACACAAGTGTTTACACACTTGTGTGTTCAAAAAAAAAATCATTCGTGTTAGTGTAAGATCCGTCTTTAGAAAACATGATTTCTTTGATACTTGGTTCTTTGAAAATACCGCTTGTAGATACGTAGATCTACTAGTTTTAAACACTATTTCACAAACAAAATCGCTTTTACACAAGTTCATGATTCGTGTGTGGTAGAGTTTCATCCTTTAACCCTTGTTACTTCCAAAACAACCTTATGTCATGATCCATGATCATGACCAATCCGGGTTAAACGATGATCCGAGCTACCACAACATAGATCGGATCCAAATAATTACACAAATCAACTACTACAAGATTTACACAACTTATGAGCTTTTAACCACCACTTTTAGTGTTTTTAGTAGACTTTTATGTGTCATTTTGTAAGATAACGAGTTTTAACCGTTACAAATCATATTAACCACTTCAAAATAGTTCGAGACGGTGATTATAGCAACTTACTACTAGCTCGAGGCTAGGGAAGGATCTAAGCGCAAAATGAGTGGATAAAAGCAATAGAGTGAGGTCCTTCGCCTTCCGAATGCACTGAGCTTCCTTGTAGGTGATCCTTAACACTTGAATGATCTTGGAATGTGAAGATCAAAACCGAAAAATAGATGGGTGCTCAAGGGGGTGTTCGGCCGAAGCCTTTGAGAGAGAGAGGGAGTGTTTTGGTGAGTTGTGTTAGTGAAAGAATGATGGTTTAAGCTTAGTTATTTATAGACAATTCCCTCCATCATTAACCAATGGATGTTATGTCCACTTGATATGGGACATAGTTGATTAAAATAATCAAAAGAGTACAAGATATGGTCACAATGTGACCGAGTTCGGCCAAGGGGGGGGGGGGTAGCTAGTTCACTTACAACCAATTAGTTAATGTATAGTTAGGTTAATCTAGTTAGTTAAGTGATTAACCTGGTTACTAGTGTGTTGTGCTTTACAGTGGGTGTTAGGGTATTCAGGGACCCTAACTTGCTCAGAAAAAGAAAAACTATATTAATGACAATATTTTCATGTTCCGGGTGAAGTCCGGTTGATCGGTTGGATAGAGATCCGTTAAAGTGCTTAACAAAGCTTTAAAGTGTCGTTATTATTATTTTTTAGTGACACAACTTATTCCTGACACTTTGGAAAGTGTCTAGTAATATTTTTCTCATGTTTTGGCACTTTATTAGGTAGCCAAGTGCTGAATTGTTTATTAAAGTGCTGAGTTTTTGTGCTTAGAGCACGTTTTAGGCACATCCAGTCATTGTAACTTATTCCTAGAGACGCAGTTCTACAACCCTTGTATCCCTACACTCTCTACTAGTGTAGCAAACTATCCCAGGCTCTTACAGGCCTTAGAGGCAGTACCTGCCTGGTGCTAGTTATGACAGCACGTTTAATAGGGTATCCGTTCATTGTGCTACTGTTCTTTTGGTGCATCAAGGGTGTCACAAAGGTGCTATAAGCAAAACATGGAGTGACAGCAAGTAAAGTATGATGCAAGTAAGTACATGTATCAGTATTCAAATAGCAGTTTATCCACAAATTCAAGTAAGCACAGTAATTAAGCAGTAATTAATTATTAATTAAGTCGTACGGATACCTGGTTTGGTGAGGGTTGTCACAACCTTATAGTCACCATTTAGACAAACCATACCGAAACCTATAGATTTAGGATTTCCAATTATCCAATTAAACATTATTGTTGATACATATTCCATATTGTTGCATGTTCAATCAATTAGAGTGACGTGGAATCTTAATTCCAAGAACTCTCACACTTTGCATACTTGTTTGGACTTACCCGAGATCAAGGTGAGTTCATAGTCCCTTTTTACATTATTTTTGGGATGAAACATATGATTCATATGTATTAAAACGATTTCGATATTCTAACAATGGTTTCAAAACGATTGAGATGGTTTATACTAAACTAATAACGATTTCAATAATGTGAACGAGCTTGTTGGTGGTAATTACATAACGAGTGACATTCATTAGCATTAATCAAGCCGACCAGTATTAGGTTATGGTATCATAGGATCCGTCAAATCCCGTTATCAGACTGGACCCATGGTTATGTGTGGGTTAGGTGGGTAACGACTGAATCTGATGATTGTTAACTTACCCTTTGGAGGTTTGTTAATGCAAGAACAAGTTGAACGATAAACAAGTCACAAAGGTTTGAATGTTATTAGCAAGACGACCAAAAGTAGTTTCAACAATTAAATGAATGAACGATGTTCTATAACGAGAACGAGTTAAACAATATTACACAACGATGTTTACGAAACTATATAAACCATAAGAGTTTTATTATCAGAACGATTTATGATTTGGTTTACATAAACAAATGTTTTGGGTTAAGATTCATGGCAAGAGTTATAAATTATGACCAATCTATTTTGACTTGGTTATTCATTTACAATACAAACATTTTACAAAATAAGGTTTTCTAATATCAATTAACGAAGTTGTGCAAGTTGTTTCAACATACAAACGAGCCATGAATCTGATACTCACACAAAAACCTATGAATTCACTCAACCATTTGTTGACCCAATTATTTTCCCTAACATATGTTTCAGGTGACAATGTTTGATGACATGATTTGCAAGAATATTTACATAGGATTAATCAAGACTTTTGCCTTAGATTAAATCCGAACTTATCATTTGTGAAACAATTTATGATGTATGTGTTTATGTACTCTTATATTCTCAGATGTGAATGCAATCTATTGAATTGAACTTAAATTATATTTCAACTTAATATAATCTCCATCTGCTCAAATGCATTCTATCAAGTTTCGTGACACCTTTGGCTTTTCCGCCTCCGGCCGGGGTGTTACAGGTTGGTATCAGAGCCATGGTTATAGGGATTCAGGTTATTAGAAATTTCTTTTGACCTAGACTATAACTTACCTAGGACACTTTCCATTAGTAACTCTTCCGTTATGTTTGCCTTGTCTTCATCCCTATTCTTATCTTTTGTAACCAATGCCTCGTCACCACAGATCTCATCTTTAGATTTTATAAATGCTCATCACCTATCCTTAGGTGATTATTTTCAAAACCACTTCTGATTTTTAAATTCTCATCAAAGTCTTGGGCTCTAATAACGAACTCGTGCAATCTGGAAGGGTGGATGCCTGTATTCTGAGTTTTCTGTCTAGGCAAGCACTTCGTATAAATCTCATCAGACGCGAGACCAGTTGTGCTTACCTGGGAATTCTTGGGATGAGTATCCACTTATAGGCTAAAGCATGACTTCACTAAGTTATAAGAACCCAACTATTGTGACTTGTCATTGATGTTGTTTATTCGTGGAATAAATGATATCCATCTTGTTACGTGTTTTCTCTTATCCTCATTGATTTTATGAAACTACTTTACCCCATTATGAAATCACTATAATCTTTCTTTCAGAAAATGCTTCCATGACGAGACACATGTTTTCTTACCTGGGAACTACCGATGAGAGTACAGTATGCCTATCGGCTCAAGGCATGTTACCCTAATTCAAAAGGATTTTCTTTCTTTTCTCCGTTTCAGAACAATCCAAACTCTAATCAACCTACGTTGTACTATTATCAATTTATTACGATACGATTCCCTCCTTTTCAAAGTTAATGGCTATTTTTGTAAACATAAAACCTTTTTCTTGTGTTAACCAAAGCCATGAATCTAATTCACAAAACCTATGTTACTCACATGCATTTTTATGCTGACGTACCTATTTTCATATATGTTTCAGGTGCTGCTATGTGATGATTGTTGATGCATGCTATACATAGGATGGACTCGTGCCTTAGTGACTTTAAAACTTGAAAGATAATATTTGAATTTATCTAATTTGTATTAAAATAACGAGTTCAATAATTCAATAAAATGAAACTGTTTAATCCATGGTTGTGAAACCATGATTCTGTTACGACACTCCGCGACGTTTCCGTCACGATTTGTTGTTTTACGTGGTCGGGGTGTGACAACAAACATATATTGTTTGGGCAACTAGTGTCGCACCCCCCGACCCTACCCTGGGAGCGAGCGCCACGAGTCAATCAGGTGGTACCGGTATTTATTAAATTTGCAGCGGAATTAAACATCAGGATTGTAGTTAGGAAACAAAATTCAGAGTTTGCAAAACACCAAACTTTTTGTTTTAAAAAATGGGGGTAAAACCCATATTTCCTTTATAATATCTTTATAGGGATAAACCCTAGTTTGCCGAAAATATCACTTCTTCTCTTATTCAGGTAATTTACTGCCAATTTATTTAAGCCTTCAGTGCTCCAAAGCTGGCGTTTAATAACTTCACATCAAGTTACCTAAAACACGTTTTAAAAATATTTTATCAGCAAGAAATACTGGCGAGTCCATTCTATTTTTATAAAAAGATACATTGTTATAACTTTTCAGTACTAAGGGGAATTACAATGTATATTTCTATCAATATGTGACTGGGGACATTCCGCTATGCTTATGGTCATATTAATTTGGGTCCTGCCACCCAACAGTAACGGTTCCTGTCACACCCTTGGTGACTGTGGAGTACTAATGTATACAAAACCCTAACTACTGGCAATAATTATAGATTACAAAGACTTAATCCCTGTAAGTATAACTGAAACATTTAAGGTTTTGTAAAGTAATTTTGATAAAAAGAGAGAATGACTCACTTTGTAAGCTTATGTTTTCTTGAGTTCCTATTACAAACATACAATGCATGCGTGTTCGTATAATAACCCAATTCAACTTTGTCAATATGTCACGAGACAGAACCCCAACATAGTTTACAAAGCATTTCCCTGAACAGGCAGGGCTTTGGCATCAGTTGATGGGTTCCAAATCAATAGGACAGGGTATCGAATTTGTCACACCCCGACCGCGTTAAAACAACAAAACCGCAGCGGAAACGTCAGGGAGTGGAGTAACAGAATAATTGTTTCACAACACATGTATTGAAGTTTCGTTTTATTGAATTAAGTTTATTACATTGTCTTGAAATTAAAAGAAAAATACAAACATATTGTCTTTCATTGTTATTAAGTCACTAAGGCCTCGTCCATCCCTATGTGAGCACGCATCATAATCATCATCAAACATCATCATACAACAGCACCTGAAACATATGTGAAAATAAGTCAGCATAAAAATGCCGGCGAGTACATACGTTTTGTGTATGTGTGTCAAATTCACGGCTTGTATACATATTGCAATACCTCGTACGCCTACTAGAGTCGATAATTGAAAACCTGGTATTGAAAAGAGTTTGGTATTGCATTATAATTAACCAACTAAAACAAGTTGGTTATATGTTTGTGAAAAACCTCGTTGCCATGAATCTTGATTAAAACATTTGTCTTTTGTAAAGCAAGTAAAAAACGTCATTGTATGTAAACTTGTGTGGTTTATATTATTTGGTAAACATTGTTGCATGTCATCGTTTGAAATCATTCGTCCAAGTGAACTAAATAATGCTACAGAATGTAATATGATAAAAGCACTTATATATAAGAAGTACCAGCGGCGTATCTACCATGCTTTTATCACATTCCCATCTCGTTATCTAATCACATACAAAAAACCAATCGTCCAATTGTACCTGTTCTCAAATCGTTCGTGTTATCAAAACCGATCGTTCAAATCATTCAACTCGTTCTAATCGTTCAAATCGTTCTATTCATTCAAATCGTTCTATTCGTTCAAATCGTTCAAATCGTTCATGTTTTAATTGTGAAAAACTAACTTTTGGTCGTCTCGTTGAACACATTCAAACCTGTGTGACTCGTCTATCGTTCAATCATATTAACAAACCACCAAAGGGTTAGTTAAAATTCATCAGGTTCTGTCGTTACCCACATTACCCCATAACCATGGCGATAGTCCGATAATGGGATTTGTCAGATCCTATGGTACCATAACATACTACTGGTCGGCTTAATCATAGTTAATGAATGTCATTCGATTGTCTTTCGACTAACGCCCCAACAAGTTCATTCACATTATTGAAATCGTTGTGTTTAATATAAACCATAGCATTTGTTTAAAAAACTCGAAATCGTTTAGCACATATGAATCACCCCAAAACAAAGCGGTAAAATAGGGGAACTATGTACTCACTTGAGATTGCAAGTTATCCTCGATTAAGTGAACTAACAAAGCTCGGCAATCAAGGAAATCAAGTGACACCTAGTATCGGATCACTATGTTAATAAATCGGGACCTAAATCGGGAGATCGGGTAGAATGAGGTCTCGTAAACCAAATGAGTGTTGAAACTCATATGATATGGTTTAAACAAGCCTAGATTCTAAAATGAAACCTATCCTAATTGTTTTTGACCCGTTATGACCCGTTAAGGTAGTCTACGCTACTTTAACGAGTCATTTGCGCAAAAGTGCGTCCGGAGGGTCTAACTAGTCCTATGATAAGTCTTAGATGCCTAAACATGTTTAATAATGTTGCATAATCAGTTTAAGTGTCAAAATTTAAGTTACATATGCTTAAAATCAAATTATGTGTGAAAAGGGCATTTTGGTCATTTTCTGAAGGCATATAATCTACCTATCACACAACTAATTAAACGAAGTGACCATAAGGTATAACCTCGGAAGGTTATTCCTTATACAACTATGGTCACAAAATATGTTTGGTCGGATCCTAATGATCGACCAAACAGGTCAGGTTTGAAAGTCTAAGCGGTTGTCGAGACTGCTTGACTTACGACCCTAGATAAGCACTAAACTAAAAGTGACGAGTTAAACATGTTAAAACATGTTTAACTAAGTTAGAAAACTGATTTGATATCAAAACAAAGTGTTTTGATACCCGAAAATAGTTTCATCGCAAAATGCACATAGTCATGCATTTTGACCGAAACTTTGACTCGTCACTTCGACTAGTCAACGTGGTAATCAGTATGTATAGTCGCAAGGGACTATAGCCATCTTGATTACGCTCACGTTGCAAAGTTCAAAAGAACTTTGTCTTGACCAAATCATGGTCAAAGCTGAAAGTCAAACACTATTTGACTTTCTTGCTTGAAATAAATAACAAGGCATGAAAGAACACTTACAAGTGTCCTAAGCTTGGAAAGATGACTGAGAAAACTCAAATTTGAAGCCTCCAACCAAGTGTGGTAGCCTCAATAGAGTAGATGTGAGAAGAAAAAGTGAATGAACAAATTGCAGTGTTGAACTTCATGGGTTTATATAGAAAATCAAGCACCATTGGATCATTGCCATGTGTTTTTGAGTTGATCAAAGCATGATCATGACCATACACATGTTAGGCTTTGATTTGGGGACTTAGAGAGCACACAAACCAACCCACAAGATGCAAAAACTAGCATTGAAACAGGTTACAACAGCTGGGTTTGAAGAAACTGGATTTTACTGTGCTGGAACAAGCTTACAGACTATAAGGTCCTTGGCATACGGTCCGTATGGGACCTGCAGGGCTGATGTTTCACTTGTTGACAACTTTGGCCCCTTGACTTGATTCGTCGCGTTTTGGCACTTCTAACACCTGTCAAGCCCTTTTTCAAGCTCCATGATGATTTTAAAGTACATTTAACTTGAATTATGCTCAAAAATGTTATGGATGTCGGTTCGTTTGGCTGTATAATTGCATTTTTCGGTTAATTACGACGGAATCGTAACGAACGCGAAAACGACCCAAATTGTGAAACGAATGGCATTTTTGTATTCCTATCACTAAAATACAATATTTTAATGATTACAAAAATTTTTGGATGTCCGGATATGGTTAGAACGCAAGATATGCACGAATTTTCATACTTTGGCAGTTTTGACGCTTTTAGTCCCTGTGATCAAATAAGCGTATTTTCGCATACCGAACCCCTCAAAACTTATTTCTAACCTATTTTAAGGGTATTTAGGGTATGTTTAGCTTATGATCTTGTTCCAGAGTGTACGTTGCTTTATGAGTTGGTAGACTTTTGTAGTTTGTCGCAAATAGTCCTTGTGATCGAATAAAGTTGTTTTTGACACACCAAACCCTTCAAAACTTATTTCTAAGTTATGTAAAAGTTATTTAAGGTATGTTAAGCTTATGTCACTGTTCCGGAGTGTTTGTCGCATTAAACTGATAACGTTTGCGTAATAGTTTGCGTATAACTTTCCAAAAAGTGATTAAGAGCTTGAAATTGAACAAGAATTGATATGTGTAAATGTCACATGTAATTGTACAAATCCCGAGAATGAAACACAATATTTCATTGGATTCATATTTTTATGATGGTCGTAGAGGCACAGATGTCACAGAACTAGTGATCGGGGGTTAAAATACTTACAACGGGGTAGATCTTCGTGATTTATAGGGTATTTTAGCTTTAAATTTCGTGTAAGATTATAGAGAGAACGTTAGAAAACTGAACGAATTGGAAAGTGCAGGTTGCTACTCAATTTATAGTGTTTTCGGGGGTCTCTCGCGCCCAGGGCCTGCCTGTCGCGCCCCGCGAGGGCACCCTTGCTACGACTATGGTTGCCTAGTCACTGGGTAGGTCAAACATGTGGATGACATGTGGCTTAAAGCGTGACAAGAAAGAAACAAGCCTCTCGCACTACGCGAGAGGTCTCCCTGTTGTCGGTCGTGGCCCACGACGGAACAGAAATCAGTATTTTATTTGTTTTTTTAACAAAATAAGGTTATACTGGGTTGGTTTTTCGATTACGAAGCGTTATTGGGTGATTTTGAGGGTTGTTATATCCTCCCCACCGTGATTTAAATCTCGTCCTCGAGATTCACTGGAATAGGTGTGGATACTTCCTTTGCATTTCAGATTCTAGCTCCCAAATGTATTCGGGTCCTCTCTTTGAGTTCCACTTTACTTTGACCAGAGCTAATCTCTTGTGTTTGAGATTCTTGATCTTTCTATCTTCAATTTGAATAGGTTTCTCTACAAACTTAAGTTTTTCATTTACCTCTATCTCTACAAACTTAAGTTTTTCATTTACATCATGTATTCCTGCCATCTTTTCTGGTAATTGTAGCTGATAAGCTATTGGCCCTATTCGTTTGATAATTTCAAAAGATTCAATATACCTTGGGCTTAGCTTTCCTCTTTTACCAAACCTTACAATCCCTTTCCATGGTGAGACTTTTAATAATACCTTGTCTCTAACTTGAAATTTTGTCATGCCCACTTTTTCTACTTCGAAAGCAAGGTAACGACATACTATTTTTAACGAAATCTGGGCATGACTCGTTCGTATTCTGAACGGTTCCCTGCTTTTGTAAAATCATCATTGAAACTAAACTATGACATGTTTTAAAAAAACATAACATAACCGTAGATATAATAAAGTTTTACTACAATCTAGAATTTACAAAATAACAAAGCATATTAAAGTTTAAGATCTAACAACTAAACATAAGCCATTTAAGCAAAGTTTTTTTGACCCATTTACATCTTTTACAAAAATTACGGAAGCGCATAAAGGGGCATTCGAAGTGTGTTTGATCCGAGCGAAGCTTGACCTTTTTAAACTTAAGTTTTACCTATAATCATAACCATAAGAACAACATTAGCAATTTATACATAATTCAACTAAAGCTCTAGGAACATAACAATTAGTGCTTAGTAATTTTATTTGCACATCGCTTACTAGTTATTCTTAAATTTCGACACTTTCACTTTTGTAACCCTTCGGCTACAACATTCTTTTGCATATGAACCAATCATTTCGGGTCTCTTACTTAATCATTCTTTCTCATGAGGATTCTCCTACTCTAACCCAATTAATACAGTTTGCAAACATGAGCATTCTTGTCACCATAGATTCTAGTTATTCCACCCAATCAATACGGGTGTTAACAACAACATCCTTAACGTTCATATAACAATTATTTGACCAGTTTACAATGAGTCAACAACAACTTACATCTAACTTGTGATTCTAATATATCGACCCGTTCGGGTTAATCCGAAAACTTAGGAATATAATAATTTTTACCGTGCTACAAAAACAATCAATTCTAATTTAATACATAAGGCACACTTACTACAATTTAAAATGTACAAGCGACGTACCTCGGTCTTAATTTCCTTCTTGCTTCGTGTGACTTGAACTTTCCTCCTTTATTCCTATACATAAACACATATACATTATGACCTTCTCATTCTATTCTTACTTATCATTAATATTTTTGGGACAAAGCATCACATTCGATACGAGAATCATGTGCATACTTAAAACATGATAATCACATATGGAGTTCAAGCCAAAATGCAGAATTTCTAGCTGAGGCATTTTGTCGAACACTTGGCGTGTGTACTAGTAACAATGCTACATGTACAAGTGTTCAATTCATGATTCTACTAGTTCATAACATACCTCTTCAAAATCACAAATTCAGCAAAATCATTCACTCTTTTAACAACATATTTATCAAAAATACTTATAATACATGTTTTCATCATAACAATTCAATTTGTTACTCCTACACATTTGACATTCATCAATCCATTTCATGCAATTGGTTTCTCTAACATAATTCACTAATATGTAAATTCACAACATAATTCTTGTTCTATGGTGTCAATCTAACTTAAAATCATTCAAATTTTTACATGTCTTCAAGATTGGTTAAAAACCCATTCTCTTCATAATCACCAAATCACAAAATTTGGCTTACCATTTGTTAGAAAACTTAGATGGTCAAGAATTGGGTTTCATGCATCAATTAAATCTTGAATTCCCTTGTCAATTCCTGGATTTTTGAGAAAGTAGGGTTTGCCCCTTTTTCCTTATGTTGGTCGAACTCAAACACACACCAGTGTGTGTGTTTTTGAGTTTATTAGTTTTAATATATTGTTTTTTTTCTTTTTGCCCATGTTTAACCCCTTAAGTTTAAGTGTTTGTTTATCTTTAGGCATTTCCCGTTCTTACTTAAAAACCATAACATATTTCTTATCTAGGTTAAGTTTAATATTAAATTTAACTTATATGCAAAAACTCACTTTTTGGGGTGTTACAAATCTACCCCCCTTAAAAGGGTTTCGTCCCCGAAACTTGAATACATACCAAATAATGCCGGATAGTGTTTTCGCATATCTTCTTCTAACTCCTATGTTAGCTCCCAGCTCTTTCTGTGTTGCCATTGGACTAAAACTTGTCTAATAGTCTTGTTTCAAAGATGCGTTATCTTGGAGTCGTTGATGGCTATGGGTCTTTCAACATAATTCATCTGTTCATCCAACCCGATATCACCGTGGGATACGTAGGCCGTTTCATCCGCTAGACACTTCCTTAGTTGAGACACATGAAACGTGTTATGAATCCCTTCCAAAGTTGGCGGTAATTCCAATTGATATGCCACCTTTCCAATTCGGGCTAGAACCATGAAAGGTCCTATGTACCGCGGACCCAATTTTCCTTGTTTTAGAAAACCAATCACGCCCTTCCATGGGGATACTTTCAAATACACGTAATCCCCAACCTGGAATTCAAGAGGGCATCTTCTTCGATTTGCATAAGCTACTTTTCGATCTTGAGTCACTCTTTATCTAGCCCGTATAAGATCATTTTTCTCGTTAGTTATAGCTACTACATCACTGGGTGCAATTTCCCTTTGTCCCACATCTTCCCAACATATGGGAGTCCGTCATTTTCTTCTGTATACCATTTCATAAGGGGCCATTTGTATGCCACTATGATAGCTATTATTATACGAAAATTCTACCAAGGGTAGATGATCATCCCAGCTTCCCCCAAAATCCATTACGCACGCTCTTAACATATCTACGAGCGTTTGGATGGTACGTTCAGATTGACCATCCGTTTGTGGGTGGTAGGCGGTACTGAAATGTAATTTTGTACCCATCTCATCATGAAACTTTTGCCAAATTCGGGATATGAATCGGATATCTTGATCTGAAATAATAGATACGGGTACCCTGTGGCGAGATATAATCTCGTTTACATAAATTTCCGCCAATTTTTTGTAGGTAGATGTTTCCCGGATAGGTAAAAAGTGAGCGCTTTTGGTGAGTCGATCTACGACCACCCATATGGCATCATGCCCTTTCTTTGTCTTTGGGAGTTTAGTCACAAGATCCATCATCACGTTTTCCCATTTCCACATCGGAATTTCCATTGATTGTATCGTACCACAGGGTTTCTGGTGTTCCGCCTTAACTTGGGAACAAGTTCGACACTTCGCGGCATATTTTACAATATCCCGTTTCATCCCGGGCCACCAATAACTCTTCTTCAAATCCAGATACATTTTGTAGCTCCTGGATGAACCGAAAATCGGGACTTGTGAGCTTCTTCGAGAATCGCATCTTTTGCTTCACTAAACTGGGGTATCCATATCCGGCCATACATCAATTTAATCCCATTGAGTTTTTCTTCTAAGTTATCAACAAACCCCTTTGTTCTTTCCTTCATTGAATCCATTTCACTCAACGATTTGACTTGGGCTTCTTTAATCATTTTGAGAAATCGAAGTGTAATTACCATTTTCATGGACTTCACTTGTATTGGAGGCGGATAATCTTTTTGGCTCAGGGCATCGGCCACTACATTTTCCTTGCCCGGGTGGTAGAGGATTTCACAATCGTAATCTTTAAGAAGTTCTAACCACCTTTGTTGCCTCATATTTAAATCCTTTTGCTCGAAAAAGTATTTAAGGCTTTTGTGGTCAGAATAAATTGTGCCTTTTGTTCCGTACAAATAATACCTCCTTATCTTCAAAGCAAACACTACTGCTGCTAACTCCAAATCATGGGTCGGATAATTTCCTTCATGTGGCTTCAACTGCGTTGATGCATATGCTATAACTCTACCCCTTTGCATTAAAACACATCCCAACCCTTGATGAGACGCGTCCGTATACACAACCAAATCTTACGGCCATCAGGTAAGGTTAATATCGGGGAGCTTGACAGTTTCTCTTTTAAAGTTTGAAACGCCCTTTCTTGATCTGTACCCCATATAAACTTCTCTGTCTTCTTCGTTAATTTGGTTAACGGCAAGGCCAATTTTGAAAAGTCTTGAATAAACTTCCTATAATAGCCTGCTAAACCCAAAAAGCTTCTCACCTCGCTTGGGTTCTTCGGAGGTACCCATTTCATAACAGCTTCAACTTTTGATGCATGTACTAGGATACCGTCCGCATTGATAACCTGACCGAAGAATTGTACGCCTCTAAGCCAAAAAGCACACATAGAGAATTTCACGTAAATGGTGTGCATGTTCGGCTTTACTTCGGGAATACACCAAGGTATTATCAACGAAAACTAACGAATTTGTCTAACATGGCCCGATAAACTCGATTCAAAAGATCCATGAACGCGGCGGGCGCATTTGTTAACCCAAAGGACATTACTAAGAACTCGTAATATCCGTATCGTGTTCTGAATGTCGTCTTCGCCACATCCTCATCCTGTACCCTTAGTTGGTGGTACCCCGACCGTAAATCAATTTTTAAAGACCAACTTGCCCCTTGTAACTGATCAAAGAGATCATCAATTCGGGGCAACGGGTAACGGTTTTTCACCGTTAGCTTGTTCAACTCTCGATAGTCGATGCACAAGCGCATCGAGCCATTTTTCTTCTTTATAAAAAGAACAGGCGCTCCCCAAGGCGATACACTCGGGATTTAAATCCCTTGTCGAGTAACTCTTGTATCTGAACCATTAACTCCCGCATTTCAGTCGGGGCCAACCTATAAGGAGCTTTGGCTACAGGTTTGGCATCGGGATGCAATTCAATCTTAAAATCCACCCCGCGCTCTGGTGGAAGTCCTGGCAAGTCTTCCGGAAATACATCAAGAAACTTGTTCACAACTTTAACCTGTTCTATCCTAGGAGTATCTTGGTTAGTATCTATCACGTAAGTTAGAAACGCCTTGCTTCCATTTCATACATACTTAAACGCTTGAACTATGGAGCAAAGCTTAGGGTTGACATTTCTTTCTCCTTCTTTACATGCTTGTTTCCCCCCGGGTGTTAAGACATGACTGGCCTTTTTCTCGCAATGAATTTCGGCATGATGTCTGGCTAGCCAATCCATGCCTATAACTACCTTGAATTCTCCCAATAGCATAGGAATAAGATCAATGGTAAACCTTTCCTCTTCTATGATGATTTCGCAATTTCTACATATCTCACGTAAGAAATAACTCTTACTATCTGCTATCTCAACTTCTAATGGCACTGTCATTATTTCGACTTTAAAGGATGGGTGGCAAAGCAATTCATTCGACATAAATGACCTACTAGCGCTGGTATCGAATAGCACATAAGTAGGAATTGAATTCAGTAAAAATATACCTAAAACGACATTCGAGAGAGTCTTGGCTTCATCAGAAGATATCCGAAACATTCTACCCGTATCCTTTGAGGCTTCTTCTTTTCTTCCTTCCTTACCCGTTTTTCGTTGAAGCTTGGGGCATTCGGCTTTAACATGACCCGGTTGGAATCTGTTATAACAAGTTCTGGTGGGATTAGGACATCTATATTATGGATGTCCCTCTTGACCGCAATTGTAACATCCCTTCTTTCCTTTCAAGCACTCCCCCGTGTGTAACTTTCCACATGTCTTGCATTTAGGGATGTTACCTTTCGCCTTATCTTTCTTTCCATGATCTTGAAATTTATGCTTCTTCGACGGGCTTGTGTTGGGGACATTCTCAGACGCTCTCTTCTCGCCTCTTTCTTCTTGTCTCTTTAGTTCAATCTCCCTATCTCAGGCCCAATTGATGAGCTCGTTCAAGGTTTCACATTTAGAGGGAGTTATGAACTCTCGATACTCGGCCTTCAACATACCATGATAGCTGATTATCTTAATTCTTTCTGTTCCCACTATTTCTTGACAAACTTTCAGCTTGTTGAGAAAAGTGTTGGTGATTTCATCAATTGATTCGTCTTTTTGACGAAGATGTAAGAAATCTTCTTGGATCCTGTCAATGGCAGATTGCAGAGGGTGGTATTTTAAGAAAGGTTCCTTGAACTCTTGCCATGTCAAGGCTTGAACTTTATCTTCCCCTATTTCTTTACAATAAGCGTCCCACCAGTCTTTAGCTTAAAGTTGTAACAATCCGGTGGCAAACAATACTTGATCTTCCTTTTCACAATGACTTCTTATGAACTACCTTCGTGCTTGCGATCCACCTTTGACATGCTAGAGGATCAATCTCTCTTTTAATGGGTAAAGGATTGCATGCCATGAATTCTTTGTGTGTGCATTTGGGAGTTCCCTTCTTTCCTTGTATTTCGCTAATCATCCCTTTAATTCGTCCATCTTACTCGTTATCATTGTTTCCACCACTTCCAACACATGACTCTCCACTTCTTGGGCTACCCGAAGAATATTTGCCTCGATTGCCTTTCCAACTTCTTCCGAAATCAGAGTTTTTAATTGTTCTTGTCGTGCCGCTTCATCATCATTCGTGTCTCTGCTATCCGCCATCTACACATACACACCTTTATTTTATTAACATTCCTAAATTTATAGATAATTGCATTCTCATACATTCTTTATATCGTATAGTAAAAATGTCCGAAGAACATTCGTGTGTTAGTCATAAACTTGGATTACTTATCATCCATACATTTTTGTTCATTCTTTCGGAAAATTTCATTTTCGATATGCCTTACTAAGTTAATCTACGTGCACATACTTCTTTTATTAATTATAGACACCTTTCGGGACTTAACAAGGGTCACAGAACAGGTTTCGAAAGGTTCGGGTCGCATCATGGGTCAAAACAAGTTAAATAGTGTTTCTGGGGCGTCGCTGGGCGTCGGCGACGCCCCTTGTAATGTTTCATCGCTACTTTTTGGCGTAGACATGAAACTAAGGCGTCAGGATCCCCAGGCAGCGTCAGCGATGCCTATTCTGTGTTGCTGATGCTGTTTTGCCTTGTTTTCACTTGTTTGACCCGTTTCCAAGCTCCGTTCCAACCCGAACTGTCCCCAAACGCTCCAAAATGACCCGTATTAACCCACACGCTTCCGTAACAACCTGTAACCATCCTGTAACATCTCATAACATTCCGTAAATAAATTATTTGTTATGCAAAATTCTAAATGTTAAATATACTTACTTGCTTCGCGTCTCGGAACGAACACACACTTCGCACGAGCCTTTGGTTTGAGTTCAAACACTTGGTACTTAAATCCCTCAAACCTAGGCTCCGATACCAACTTGTTACGCCCACTTTTTCTACTTCGAAAGCAAGGTAACGACATACTATTTTTAACGAAATTTGGGCATGACCCGTTCGTATTATGAACGGTTCCCTGCTTTTGTAAAATCATCATTGAAACTAATACTATGACACATTTCAAGAAAACATAACATAATCGTAAATATAATAAAGTTTTACTACAATCTAGAATTTACAAAATAACAAAGCATATTAAAGTTTAAGATCTAACTACTAAACATAAGCCATTTAAGCAAAGTGTTTTGACCCATTTACATCTTTTACAAAAATTACGGAAGCGCATAAAGTGGCATTCGAAGTGTGTTCGATCCGAGCGAAGCTTGACCATTTTAAACTTGAGTTTTACCTATAATCATAACCACAAGAACAACATAAGCAATTTATACATAATTCAACTAAAGCTCTATGAACATAACAATTAGTGCTTAGTAACTTTATTTGCACATCGCTTACTAGTTATTCTTAAATTTCGCCACTTTCACTTTTGTAACCATTCGGCTACAACATTCTTTTGCATATGACCCAATTGTTTCGGGTCTCTTACTTAATCATTCTTTCTCATGAGGATTCTCCTACTCTAACCCAATTAATACGGGTTTGCAAACATGAGCATTCTTATCACCATACATTCTAATTATTCCACCCAATCAATACGGGTGTTAACAACATCATCCTTAACGTTCATATAACAATTATTTGACCAGTTTACAATGAGTCAACAACAACTTACATCTAACTTGTGATTCTAATATATCAACCCGTTCGGGTTAATCCGACAACTTAGGCATATAATAATTTTTACCGCGCTACAAAAACAACCAATTCTAATTTAATACATAAGGCACATATACTACAATTTAAAATGTACAAGCGACATACCTCGGTCTTGATTTCCTTCTTGCTTCGTGTGACTCGAACTTTCTTCCTTTATTCCTATACATAAACACATATACATTATAACCTTCTCATTCTATTCTTACTTATCATTAATATTTTTAGGAGAAAGCATCACATTCGATACGAGAATCATGTGCATATTTAAAACATGATTATCACATATGGAGTTCAAGTCAAAATGCTTAATTTCTAGTTGAGGTATTTTGTCGAACACTTAGCGTGTGTACTACTAACAATGCTACATGTATAAGTGTTCAATTCATGATTCTACTAGTTCATAACATACGTCATCAAAATCATAAATTCAGCAAAATCATTCACTCTTTTAACAACCTATTTATCAAAAATACTTAAAATACATGTTTTCATCACAACATTTCAATTTGTTACTCCTACACATTTGACATTTATCATCATCCATTTCATGCAATTGGTTTCTCTAACATAATTCACTAATATGAAAATTCACAACATAATTCTTGTTCTATGGTGTTAATCTAACTTAAAATCATTCAAATTTTTACATGTCTTCAGGATTGGTTAAAAACCCATTTTCTTCATAATCACCAAATCACAAAATTTGACTTACCATTTGTTGAGAAAACTTAGATGGTCAAGAATTGGGTTTCATGCGTCAATTAAATCTTGAATTCCCTTGTCAATTGCTGGATTTTTTAGTAAGTAGGGTTTATTAGTTTTAATATATTATTTTTCCTTTTTGCCCATGTTTAACCCCTTAAGTTTAAGGGTTTGTTTATCTTTAGGCATTTCTCATTCTTACTAAAAAACCATAACATATTTCTTATCTAGGTTAAGTTTAATATTAAATTTAACTTATATGCAAAAACTCACATTTTTGGGGTGTTACAAATTCCAACGGTTTTCGCCTATTATCTGTATGGCTCTTTTGACAGTCTCGAGCTGCTTTCAGTCTTTCCTTGAGTTGCATAATTTTATCAGTTGTTTCTTATACAATTTCAGGACCTGACAGTTGCTTTTCTTCGATTTCTGCCCAACATACTGGTGTTCGGCATTTTCGTCCATGGAGTGCTTCAAATGGTGCAGCATTGATGCTGGTATGATAGTTGTTATTGTAAGAAAATTCGATTAAAGGTAACTGTTCATCCCAATATCCCCCAAGAGTCTATCACACAAGCTCTAAGCATATCTTCCATTGTTTGGATTGTCCTTTCACTTTGACCATCAGTTTGAGGATGATAAGGTGTACTTAGATCTAATTTAATTCCCGTTGCCTTTTGGAAACTTGTCCAAAAATGAGAAGTAAAATGACTGTCTCTGTCAGACACAATAGATAAAGGAATCCCATGTAATGAAACTATTTCATTTACATACAGCTTAGCTAATTGTTCCATGCTGAAAGTTTCTTTCATTGGTAAGAAATGGGCAGATTTGGTTAATCTGTCCACAATTACCCAGATTGTGTCATTACCTTTTCGTGTCTTGGGTAATTTGGTAACAAAATCCATTGTTATCAATTCACATTTCCAAATTTCCATTTCCAATTGCTGTAGTAATCCCGAAGGTTTCTGATGTTCAGCTTTAACCTGTGAACAGGTTAAACATTTAGCAACATAATTTGCTATATCCTTTTTCATTCTTATCCACCAGAAATTATTTCTTAAGTCTTGATACATCTTGTCACTTCCAGGATGCATTGTGTATTTGGATTTATGAGACTCTTCTGGAATTCGGCTTCGTAGGTTTCCTTGGATAGGTATCCAAATCCTTTTTTTATGAAATCTCCAAATTCCATCTGTTCCTTATTCTAATTCTTTAATCCTTCCTTTTAATCCTTCAGCATCGTCCTTGATTGATGTTTCCTGTATCTTTTTCATTTGTTCATTTAAATCTACCTGCAGGTTTAGTCTGAGAGCACATACTCTTTTTGGCTTCTCATGGTACTTTCTACTTAAAGCATCAGCTACTATGTTTAATTTTCTTGCATGATAGTAGATATCACAATCATAATCACTAAGGATTTCCATCCAACGTCTTTACCTTATATTTAATTCCTTTTGTCCAAAAACATATCTTAAACTCTTATAATCTGTGAAGACAACGAACTTACTACCATAAAGATAGTGTCTCCAAATCTTAAGGGCACAAATTATTGCTCCTAACTCTAGATCATGGGTTGTATAATTCTCTTCATGCTTCTTATGTTGTCTAGATGCATAAGAAATTACTTTTTGATGTTGCACCAACACACATCCAAATCCTAATTTGGATGCATCACAATAGATCATAAAGTCTTCAGTTCCTTCTTGCAAAGCAAGTAGTGGTGCGTTGGTTAATCTTTGCTTCAAAATCTCGAATGCTTCCTCTAGATTTGGTCTCCATTCAAACTTAACTAATTTGCTGTGACATCTCCATTTTTATATTAAAATAAAGTATATAAAAGCTTATATTATTAAACTGTTAGATTAAGGGTAAGTTGACTATTAGGAATATGAGATAGTTAGACGAACATAGTATCCGTTTAATAATTATAATTTAAAAAAAATACATTATAATTGACCTTACTCCGTTTTTAATGAAACTTAGGTCAAAATGTAGATAAATATATTCTCGTTCTAATGACATATTCATCGTTTTATAAAACATCATATTTTAGAAGTTATAAGCGATAAATGAGTGAAGTCGCTGAATTAATTATATTATATAAAATAATAAAATAATAAAATTGAAACTAAAACTTAAATAAGAAGAATGTGTACGTGTGCATGTGGATAAGAAAAAAAGAGGCGTAGCCTCCAAGCCAACTTTCATAAAATTTAGTATAAATAGGGGATACTGTCCAACATTCAAACAGCCTACATTATCTTTTCTTTCTCTACTCTATCTCGCCCCCCCTCTCTCTCTCTCTCTCTCTCTCTATACTTCTATTTTTTTCTTTTAATATTTCACCAATAATACTCCAAAACCCTGCTCCGTTTTAAATGTTTTAACCCCTAATCACTTAATCGATATCCTGTCTGATTGATCTTGAACCCAGCAACTGATGCCAAAGAGCTGCCTGATAAAGGCTATGCTTTGTAAACTAAGTTTGGGTTCTGTCTCGCGATATATTGAAAAATTTGAATTGGGTTATTATACTTAACACGAGTGCAATATATATTTTATTAAAAAGCTCAGGAGTTATAACCAACATTATACCAGGAGGCTTTTAGTTGAACCCTAAAGTTACAAAGTGAGTCATTCTCTTTTTCTCACAGTTTGGGAGTCCTTATTTAAAATGCTTTACAAAACCTTAAATATTTATCAGTTATACTTACACTGATTAAATCTTTGTATTCTGCAACTACTATCGGTATGTGGGGTTTTAACTGGGTTCAAGATTGAAGGGGTTAAGTTAAAACACATATATTATTAATGTATTTCTATAAAAACTGGTTGTGAATATATTTATAGCCTATTATGTTATAATATTCAACATCTCATTATATTTAATTATAATGTATTAATAATATATTATTAATATATTATTTATTGTATATAAACGTAGTATAATATAGATGTCCACAGTTATACATTAATTCACAGTTATCTTAATATATTATTATGTTATAATATATTTTAATATTATAACATAATTATAATATCTACATTACAAACTACACAGTCACTAGTTGTTATAACTTAGTATATAATAATTTTAAATTATCAATTATAATATTAAAATATCAGTTATAAGTTTATATTATGTTATTATAATGTTTTAAATCTTAGTCACGTTCATATATTATATAATAATAATTCAATTATTTAATTAATATATTATATTCAATAAAGTTATAACTACTAGTTTGACAGAAAATGATATATTTCATTTTCTGGGCTAATTTGTTTTGTGCCATAGAAAATATATTTGACAAAGTGATATCATAGGTTTTATAGTATATACTTTATATATAAATGTATACACTACTGGTAAGAACGATCAACAGTGATAAGACCACAGTCACTAGTTGAGAGAACGACCAACAGTGATATGACCACAGTCACTAGTTGAGAGAATGATCAACAGTGATACGACCACGGTCACTAATTGAGAGAATGATAAACAGTGATACGACCACAGTCACTAGTTGAAAGAATGATCAACAGTGATATGACCACCGTCACAGGAATTGTCTAGTGACAGACACTTCTGATTAATAGTAAGATAAAATTATTTGATAAACTTCACTATTTGACAAAAGTTAGCCAATGCGTGATATAACCACCGTCACATCAGAACTACCACCATGTGACAAATACTGATTGAGTTTTTGGGTAAATATAAACAAATGTACAAACTCTTGATGATGTAAGTATAACAATATATTTTTATAAAAATGGAATGAACTCACCAATATTTATTGCTGATAAAATGTTTGAAAAACACGTTTTAGGTAATTTGTTATAAAGATAATAGAAGCCAGCTATGGAGTACTGAAGGCTTAAATAAAGTGGTACCACTTGACTGATGAAAAAGTTAATTAGGTAATTTGTTATAAAGTTAATTATTTCTTAACTACGATCCTGATGAAAAAAATTTCTGTTGCATATTTAATAAACACCGGTACCACTTGACTGGTTCACGACTCCCGCTCCCAGGCTGGGGTCAGGGGCTGTGACACTTGCAAGTTAGTTTAGTTAATGGAATGGCTAATCTAGAAAAATCTTGAATGAAATGTCTATAATATCTTGCCAATGGAATAAAACTTCTTACTTCTTTCGGTGACTTAGGGACTTTCCATTTGGTAATAGCTTCGACCTTTGTGGGATCTACATGAATTCCTTCATGATTAATTAAGTGTCCAAGAAATTACACTTCTTGC
>JARYGA010042268.1:0-32085 GCA_030545235.1 Helianthus tuberosus | reverse complement strand
AACCCATCAGTACTTTTGACAGTGTGTCAGACGTAGAAAGATAACTTTCGAGCTCTAAGGATCATCCTTCGATCAAGGAGATTCGAAAGATAACCATCCTTCGAACATCCTTCGAAGTCAGTGTGTTACCCTTCGAGTCAAGGAATCTTTTCGATAGATACATCCTTCGAGTTACTGTTCATTACGAAAGATAAGGATCCTTTGTGTTGGGTGAATCTTTCAAGGCTATCTTTCGAGGTTATAGTTCGAGCCATCAACAGTGATCCTTCGAACACTGTTGATTCTTCGAACAAGTGTCATCTTTCGAGACCAGTGTTCGAAACATAAGGAGAATCTTTCGAAATCATCATTCGAAAGATAAGGATCCTTCGTGTGATCAACCTTTCGAAATCAATCCTTCGAAGTCTTGGTTCGAAACTCAACAGGGATCTTTCGAACCTTGTTGATCATTCGAACAAGCATTGATCTTTCGAACAAGTCAGTATCTTTCGATTCATATTTGTTTCTGCACTTAACAGTTTGTGGTGTGTAGGTTTGGTACTTATATTTGATAATTATATTTGATCAAAATGAGCTGTACAAGTCCATGGGATTGGAGTTTGGACTCACGAAACAATCAAGAGTTAGTGACTGCTGCAGATTGGGCAAAGAGTATGATTCCACAGCCATCAATCAGTCCAAGTCAATGGGCTCTGGTATCCAATCAAAGTCAAAGTCTTCAGAACATTCTGATTAGTGAAAGTGAAACTGGCAGCAACAATCGTCCACCTAAGTTGAACCATATGAACGATTTTCCATCTTGGAAAAACCGGTTTCACACATATGTTCAAGGGCAAAGCACTGATCTGTGGACGTGTTTCATCAATGCGTTCAATGCTAATCTTGAAACTGCTGCGTCAACTTCAGAGGGTTATGCAAATATGCTTGAAAATGACAAGAAGGCTTATGAATTGGAGAAAAAGGCCTTTGCCACACTTACTCAAGCACTCAACAAAGACATCTACCATCAGTTCTCATATTGCAAGACCACGAAAACATTGTGGGATGCCTTAGTTGCTAGAGGAGAAGGCAATGCAGCTGCTCGAAAATCTCGGCATGATTTGTTGAAGAAAGAGTTTGAATCCTTTCAGTTTTTGGAGAACGAGACTCTGAATGATATGATCACACGTTTCTATCATTTGATTAGTGAGATGTGTGCTTATGGAGTTGTCGCTACTCAACAAGAAATGGTGAGTAGATTTGCTGACGCCTTACCTCCAAAGTGGAGCTCGTTCATTGAACTGTTGAAGCATACTGGAACTCTAGATCAAGTCAACATCTATGAGTTCATTCAAAAGCTGGAACATAAGAATGATGAAGAGATTAGGAAAGCAAGGCGTGCTCCAGCTCCTCAGAATACGGAAATGTATCTTCCAGGATTCGATGTTTTGGCAAGATCTGCTGCAGCTCAGCAACAGCAACCTAAGCTGCAGACTGCATTTGTGTCCAATACAAGTTCAAGTTCCTTTCCGTTTCCTCAGTCAACATCTGCTCCACCACAACCTCAATTCGATCCGAGGTCTTACATTCCTGTTCCAACACAGCCACAACCACAACCTCAACAACAACAACAGCAAGCTCACTATACAAGCAATCCTCAACCTCAACCCCAAAGTCATCACACCATCCGAGTCGACAACTCAAATCTTTCACACCTTAGTATTGAAGTTGCTAAGGAACATATGGAGATTATTAACACCATGGTCAGTGCATACTGTGGTTTGGTAGCAGGTCAGCTTGGAAACATCAACATGACCAATGAAGATTATGATCAGATCGACAAGGAAGAAATGGAGTTGATGGATATTAAATGGGCTTTTGCTAGTGCGGTTAGAAGGGCAAAAGATTTCATGGCACGAACTGGAAGAACTTCGTTGGAAGGAAAGAAAAACACGAAGTATGGGTTTGATATTAATGCCGTCACGTGCTTTAACTGTGGCGAGAAAGGGCACTTTAAACGTGAGTGCACTCGACCAACAAAACACGGCAATCACAACCCTTTCAGAAACCAGACGAATGTGAATGCCCAACAAGAAAACCGTGAACGGAGGATGGTGGCAGTGAATAACAATCAGGGACAGCCTGGAACTACCAATCACAATCGGGCTTTGGCTGTTCAAGCTGATGAAGGATGTGACTGGTCAGTGCAGTTTGGTGAAGGAGATCAGGGAAGTGGAACTGCCCTGTATGCTAAGGTCATCGAGCATGTTCATAAAGTAGAATCGTCTGGAAGCGATGACAGTTCTGGTTATTCTGGCAGTTCGGATGAAGAAGGCTCTGTTTCTGGGGATAATCACTCAGAGCCTGATGAGGAAGAAGGTGAAGATATTCAGGATCTTCTGAATGAAGCTGATGAGCTTAAATGTCAGAAATCAATTCTGATTAGGAAGGCTGCTGCTACATCAACGGAAATGGAAAAACTATTTTCTGAAGATGGAGCTTTTTCTTTTCAAACTGCCTTTATGGCAAACGGCTCAGCCTCTACTAGTCAGGTAACTTCTGAACCACCTGCTCCTAGTATTTGTAAATCATGTGCAGAGATGAAGCTTGAATCAGAAAAGCTTCATAGTCATAACCAGAATTTGGTTGTTGAACTGTCGAAATGCAAAGAGGCAAACATGGCTTTAACCCGGAATGAAAAAGAATTTAAATCTGTAATAGAGACTTTAAAGAAAAATGTGTCCGAGGTTAACAAAGTAGTTTACCACAAACAAGTGAGTATAAATGAGTATATTAATATTGTGGAAGAAACTAAAAAGCAATTAGCCATTGCCCAATGCGAACATGATGCGATCAAACAGAAATTGGATAGTTATTCTAACTCCCGATTTGTGCTTGATCACATCATTGATGTTCAACAACTAAAGGGAAATCAGAAAGGCATAGGGTATAACAAATGTCCACCCCCTTTGATGAACAACTATACCAAGATGCCTGATGAGGAAGAAATGCCTCGGTATGAACCCAGTGTGCCTCTTGATGTTGAGGAGTTTACTACTGGCCTTGGGTTCAAACCGGACAATCCTTCAAACACAGCCTCTGAAGAACAGGAAACTTCACCATCCATGAAGCAAAGTCCTCCAATTATTGAGGACTATGAGACATCGGATGATGAATCAGATGTGGCTGTAAGTGATCAGGATAAATCACTTAGCAAGATGAAAGGAGTAGATATTCCACGAGAGAATCACATCCTTTGTGATCCTGATACTCCTGAGGCTCCATCTGTCAAAAAGCAAGTGATTGATCCTGTCAAAGTCGATAAGAAAGATGTATCTACTGTTAAAAGCAGTAATGTGTTGTACACTTTGGTTGGAGATAATAAAATCTACTCAGATCATGTTTTTCCAATTAAAAATGTAAATAAATCCTTGATTGATAAAGTCTTTGAAGACAATACAAACAAATTTTTGGGAAAAACACTTCCGGGAATTGTGGTAACACAATGTGATCCAATTCCTAAGGCTGAGATTAGGAAACAATCTGGTAATCAAAAATCTTCAACCACTCGACAACCTACTGCTTCTAAGGGTAAACAACCACAACGAGCTCCAAAGCCAAAGGCTAAAGTTGAATCAAAAGGAGCTCGTTACATGAAGAAAGGAAAAGATGTTAAATTTGTAGCATCAAAAGGTACGGATAAAATTGAGACTTTTGAAAACAAATCAAACACTGATTTTGTACAAGAAGTCAAGATTTTAAAACGTAACAGTGATAACAATTACACCCAACTCACAAACGGGTGTGATGAAAGAGCAAGTACCTCAGGCTCTACAAGTTCAACATCTGGTAGTCGATCAAGTTCTCCTAAGTCTGTTGAAAGGAGAACTTGTTTCAAATGTGGAGAAATTGGGCACATTATCAGAAATTGCCCAAATGCTCCAAAGAAGAAATTTGTTGAGAAAACTCCACCTGAAACAGTTCACCCTCAACGTCGGTCAGTTTCACCTAAACAAGACAAACGAACTGTAAAAGAACAAGAAACTAAACAACGACGTAAGAACATAAAAACTGTTGAAAAAGCTTTGAAATCTGAAGTTAAAACAGTGCAAAAGGAACCAAGTGTGTCACAACCTGTAAAACCAGAATCTTCAAAAACTGGTAGGCACGGACAAACTTGGTTACCTAAGTCGGGTGACAATTCAGGGGGAGCAGTTGTTCTTGAAAACTATCAAGAGATAGAGCTTACGTATCGTGATGCCAAGGGACGACCCAAGACCACTAAGGCTTGGGTCCCCATTCTCAACTGATGTGTTTAATTGACATGTGCAGGATGTTCTAGGAGGAACTATTAATAGTCATTGGATTGTTGATAGTGGAGCATCCAGGCACATGACTGGCGACTTACGGCTCCTGTATGACGTAAGAAATATCAGAGGAGGGTATGTTGCTTTTGCGGGTGATAAAGGCGGGTACATCACTGGAGAAGGAAGTATCTCAAATGGTATCGTGTGCTTTGACAAGATCAATTATGTGAAGCAGATTGATCACAATCTTCTGAGTGTGTCGCAAATCTGCGATAAAAAGTTCTCAGTGATTTTTGATGACGCTGGCTGCTATGTGCTGAAACCTGGATTCAAAATTCCACAAGAATGGATTCTCTTATCGGCTCCGAGAGTTAATGATCTTTATATTCTCGACATGAGCCAGGCAATTACCACATCTGCACAAGTTACTTGTTTTGTCTCAAAAGCCACAGAAAAGGAGTCTATATCTTGGCACAGAAGATTGGGACACATTCACTTGAGAAAGATGAACCATTTGGTGAAAAATAATCTTGTGAATGGTGTGCCTGTAAGAAGTTTTCATCTACAAGATATCTGTGTCTCGTGCCAAAAGGGGAAGCAAACAAAGAAGTCTCACCCTTTGAAGAAAATCAACACTGTCAGCATGCCTCTCGAACGTCTTCATATGGACCTTTTTGGACCTATGAAGCACAAGACAACGTTTGGTGATGCTTACTGTTTAGTAGTTACTGATGACTACTCTAGATTTTCTTGGGTATCTTTTATGGCACACAAGAGTGAAACTCCTGGCATCCTCAAGGATCTTCTTACAATGTTGGAAAATCTCTATACGTTGAAAGTGAAAAGGATCCGAAGCGACAATGGAACCGAATTCAAGAATCAAGTTATGGATGAGTTTTGTACTTCTAAAGGCATTCTTCATGAGTACAGTTCTCGTTATACTCCACAACAAAATGGTGTCGCTGAGAGGAAGAATCGAACTATTATTGAAACTGCAAGAACAATGTTAGTAGAGTCGGAACTCCCTATTCAATTCTGGGGGGAGGCTGTATCGGCTGCTTGCTACACGTTGAACAGAGTTCTTACAGTTAAGAGACATGGCAAGACTTGTTTCGAACTCCTTCAGAGAAGGAAACCGGATCTTTCTTACCTTGAACCGTTTGGTGCTCCTTGTACTATGATTGAGCCGGATGGAAAGTTTGGTGCAAAAGCTATCGAGGGTTTCTTCCTTGGATATGATACTCCGAATTTTCGTGTTTGGAATCTAGCTACCAAAAAGATTGAGCTATGGAGCGAAGTTAGGGTTCAAAGGTACACGAGTCCTGTTAGGGCTCCGGGTGATCCGTGGATGTTCAATTATGATGGGCTATTTGACTCCTTCAATCTGCCAACCTTTGACGAAGAATCAGCAGCGGCTCGAATGTTGTTGGAAAGTAACAACGCTGCTGTCTCGCCATTGGTTAGACCTATTGTTGTTGACCCTCAAGCTTCTACGTCTGTCAACAATATGGTTCAAAATGAGGTTTATGAAGATGCTGCTGATTATAATGACTCTTCTGAAGATGAGGAATATCATGATGCAGCCGAAGGATCTTCAGCTCCAGCTGCTCCTGTTCAAGGTGCCTCTGGTGATACACCTCATACGCAGAATATAGATACTGCTGAAGGGAATGCATCCACCTCTACCCACATTCCAGGTGTGGAGCTGGTTGTTGATCTTAATCTGAATAATTTGGGTATCAATGCTCGTGTGCCAGATAATCCTGAAATGAGGATTCACGATACCCATCCCCAGCAGAATATCATAGGAGATGTCCATCGCGGTGTGCAGACGCGTAATCAGCTGAGAAACAACCGGAATGCTGGTTTGTACTCAGCTATAAGAGAATCTGGCCAACAAAATGACTGGTCCTTCGCGTGTTACGTGTCACAAGAAGAACCAAAGTCGTGGAAGGAAGCATTGAAAGACAGTGCTTGGGTTGAAGCCATGCAGGAAGAATTACAGCAATTTCACAAGCTTGGTGTTTGGAAGCTTGTTGAAAAGCCTGAGAACTACAAGAAGATTGGCACTCGATGGGTCTTTAAATGCAAGAAAGACGACCGTGGAGTGGTTATTCGTAACAAAGCTCGTTTAGTCGTTCAAGGTTTTCGTCAGATAGAAGGGATCGACTACAACGAAGTCTATGCACCAGTTGCACGTCTGGAAGCTATTCGGATCTTTCTGGCTTATGCCTCATTCAAAGGATTCAAGGTTTACCAGATGGACGTCAAAAGTGCATTTCTACATGGTGTGGTTGAAGAAGAGGTATATGTCGAACAGCCTCCAGGTTTTGAAGATCCTGTTCATCCCGATCGGGTTTGGTTGCTCAACAAAGCTCTCTATGGCCTTCATCAAGCGCCACGAGCTTGGTATGCAACCTTATCTACATATCTGCTGGAGAACGGTTTTCGAAGAGGTCTTATCGATTGTACTCTCTTCATCAAAGAACAAGATGGAGATCTTCTTCTGGTTCAGGTATATGTTGATGATATTATTTTTGGTTCTACTAATGATGTTTTGTGTAGGAATTTCGAGCGCATCATGCAGGATAAGTTCGAGATGAGTGCTATGGGGGAAATGAATTTCTTTTTGGGCCTACAAGTGCAACAAACAGAGTCTGGGATATTCATCCATCAGACTAAATATGTTGGAGACATCTTGAGCCGGTTCCAGATGTCCGATGCAACGCCCATTGGTACCCCATTGCCAACTAATCACGGCATTACTCCTGACTTGAAGGGTGAACCTGTTAGCCCTTCATACTATCGCGCGATGATCGGATCCCTTATGTACCTCACAGCATCAAGGCCAGATATAATGTACCCAACGTGCCTGCTTGCCAGATATCAAGTTAACCCGAAGGCCTCACATCTTGCAGCTGTCAAAAGGATTTTTCGTTATTTGAAGGCTTACCCCGACACCGGTCTGTGGTATCCTAGGGATAATAACTTTGACTTGGTCGCATTCAGTGATTCTGATTTTGGCGGATGTAAAATCGACGGCAAATCCACAACGGCTGGATGTCAGTTTTTAGGAAATCGCCTAGTCACATGGCAGTGCAAGAAGCAGACGTGTGTAGCTACATCAACATGCGAAGCTGAATACATTGCTGCCTCAAGTTGTTGCTCCCAAGTTCTTTGGATCCAACAACAATTGCGGGACTACGGTTTTGAATTCCTAACTACTCCTATATACGTTGATAATTCTGCTGCTTTAGATATCACTAAAAATCCTGTGCAGCACTCAAAGACCAAACACATCGAAATCAAATATCACTTCATACGTGATTGCTTTGAGAAAAGGCTAATCGATGTTGTTAAGGTCCACACCGATGACCAACGTGCCGACTTATTTACCAAAGCTTTTGACAAATCAAGATTTGACTTTTTATTATTGGTAAACGGCATTAAGGTCAAGCAAGAGTAAAACCAACATCGGAAAATCATTTTTGTAAATACCTTTGTAAATACCTTTGTGTTTTAAAATTTGTCTTAGTTTATTGATTTTAGGGGGAGTAAATCCAAAAATCGAAAAATCCAAAAATCGAAAAATCCAAAAACATCGAAAAATTTCAAAAGCACAAAAACAATAGAAAAACAAAAATGAGTTTCCTGGCGAGAAAAAGAGAAAATGATAGTAGATCAGTGGTCTGTCTAAACCTTTTTAAACTGAAATGCAAAATGCAAAACGATAAGCAGCTCTATATAAGATGTATCGGTAGGCTCACAATCATTTTAAAGTGTGCAGGGTGATATAAACTTAAACCGACTGAAGACCAGGTGGGAACCATTCATTGGCATATGGTCTTAGTACCGAAATTTCGTTTGATAGATTGCCGAGGTTCTGAGATATTCGGTCTTTATGCTGCTTATCATCTGGGTATCATGGTTGCTTCTATAAATAGACTAAGTCTAAGATCTTCCATGATACTATACATACGTGTACATAATACATACTGCATTCGACCTCAATAAGTGATAAACAATCACATGTCCAAATCAAATAAGTGATAAAAATATCACATTTATCCGGGTGTCAAGTTCGTCTCTCTGCTGTACGGAAGTACTGACCTGTTCACGGACTTGCACCTGCGCCCTCATGCATATGAAAATCAAGTTCCTCACCAATAAGTGATTATATCACAAAGGGCTTGTTTTCAATTCAAAATAAGTGAGTATCTCACACCATATACGGTCAAACAGATGATAATCGGTATACTCACCGGTAAGATGAACTCTCGTGCATACCTTGATACGGGAATGTGTCGTGATGTGGATGAACACCGGTCGGTAAGTATAAATCATACCTTAACGTATCCCCTCGCCATGATTACATCTGATAAGTTGAGCTTAAGTGGACAACAATACCGATAATTGTTATAGGATGCTTATCTTAATGTTAACTAACTGAACAACAAGAGTGTTTTGGCATGACCGTACACTGATATGATTCTCTTACCCTCGAAACTCGCAAAAAGAATGTTTGTATATATTTATTTACTGTTTAACTTTTATTGTTTTTCTTTTAAACAGTTTCGTCGTTTGGTGCATATCAGCACGACATTAGCGGTGATGTCGGTTGATAACACTCAAAGGATTTTAAATTGTTGTCTTTTACTTTCAAAAATACCAAAAAGATTTTAGGTGTGTTTTAATATAAACTTTATAAAAGCCAAAAAGATTCTCTTTCTTCTTTATTTTCGATCGTACGATGTTGGAGCTCGAGTCTTCGTTACCTGAAACCTGAACGAAAACCGAATTGACTATATCTTCATAAACGGTCGAAATTTGCAAGTTTTGAAAGTTAAAGGCTAAAATTGACAAATTTATTTAAACTTTTAAACTGTCGGACGGTGTTTGATTGTGACATGGTCATTCGTGTGTCATTTGTGTATAATATATTCCAAGCAGTTGTTCTCATTACGCGTTTAGATTTCTTGCATGTGCAGATTCTAAAGGCTAGGAGAACATGGTCGATGACAAGCTTTGGAATGAAGACACGATGAGAAGGCGCTCAACTGATGAAGATGATCGAGTTGCCGCTGGCCATCATCAACACCACAAAGATCTCACTTCATAAAGATAAAGTTTTTCACGAGCATAACTCAAGGGGGAGCTTATGTTAAGGGGGAGTTTGTCAACATACTTCCTACATGATACGGGTAGTTTGTTGATACACTCTTTGCTTTCAAGACGTGAAGACTTTGAAGATCCTCCGACAATGAAAACTTGAAAGGACATCAGAGTTTTGGGAACTCGAAGACCAAAGACCGTCGAAGTTCGAGACGAGCCTGCAATTATAGAAGATAAAGACAAAGCTACAGCCAAGGGGGAGTTTGTTGGTGCACTTATGTCTGTACTTTGTCTGTATTCGGTCTGTATGTAAACGATGTCCTTGGTAGTCTGTAAGTTGACCAAGTCAACCATCCTCCGGATTGACTTGGCCAACAGTTAACATATGTTTGATATGTTTGTCTGCATCGAAGGATAGCCTCGAAGGATATTGTTGATCCTTCGAGGTGCTCGAAAGATAGGCTTCGAATGATAGACCTCGAAAGGTGATCTTTCGAGGTCAATGCTGATCCTTCGATTACCTTGTCCTCGATAGATGATCCTTCGGACCATCCATCGGATCCTTCGACCAGACATCATGGGCTGGGTATATATATACCCATGCAGTGTTGAGTTTAGAGAGAGAGAGGCACACACACAGACAGAAAGAAAGTTGAGAGCTTCTGTCCAAAACTCACACACACACTTGAGAGTTTGCAAACTGATTGTAAACATTGTGCTTGTAACCGGAACCTTCATACGTATTAATACAGTGGTGTTAATCGGTGAAATCTTGTGTGTTTGTTTCTCTACTTGCTTCATCTCGGTTTGCCTACTAGCTTGGATTCCGCACTTGCTAGTGGGTTAGTATAACAAGGTTTAGGTTCATAATCCTCCGCGAAAAGGGACCTACAAGTGGTATCAGAGCCTAGGCTCTTTACCTTGTTTAAAACCGGGTTGTTCGAGTTCTTGGTGTGTTTGGACATTTGGTTTAGCACCCGTTTTTGGTGGTTTTCTTGCTTGTTTAAACTGAAAAACGTTTACTAAACCTTCGGGAGTGTTCAAGGTTGGGTTGGGTAACTTAAAAAAACTTGTTTTTAAGTGACTTTGATTCTTCCGGCCATATCTCCGGTGTGTTTCCGGTGACCATATCTTGTTGATAAGGTTGCCAATTTGGGTAAACTTTTTGAAAATCAAAAGGCTGGTGAAAAAGTTGTTGGCAGAACCATCCTTTCTGCCGAAAGTTGGTACACCAACCTGTCACTTTTCTCACCAACCCATCAGTACTTTTGACAGTGTGTCAGACGTAGAAAGATAACTTTCGAGCTCTAAGGATCATCCTTCGATCAAGGAGATTCGAAAGATAACCATCCTTCGAACATCCTTCGAAGTCAGTGTGTTACCCTTCGAGTCAAGGAATCTTTTCGATAGATACATCCTTCGAGTTACTGTTCATTACGAAAGATAAGGATCCTTTGTGTTGGGTGAATCTTTCAAGGCTATCTTTCGAGGTTATAGTTCGAGCCATCAACAGTGATCCTTCGAACACTGTTGATTCTTCGAACAAGTGTCATCTTTCGAGACCAGTGTTCGAAACATAAGGAGAATCTTTCGAAATCATCATTCGAAAGATAAGGATCCTTCGTGTGATCAACCTTTCGAAATCAATCCTTCGAAGTCTTGGTTCGAAACTCAACAGGGATCTTTCGAACCTTGTTGATCATTCGAACAAGCATTGATCTTTCGAACAAGTCAGTATCTTTCGATTCATATTTGTTTCTGCACTTAACAGTTTGTGGTGTGTAGGTTTGGTACTTATATTTGATAATTATATTTGATCAAAATGAGCTGTACAAGTCCATGGGATTGGAGTTTGGACTCACGAAACAATCAAGAGTTAGTGACTGCTGCAGATTGGGCAAAGAGTATGATTCCACAGCCATCAATCAGTCCAAGTCAATGGGCTCTGGTATCCAATCAAAGTCAAAGTCTTCAGAACATTCTGATTAGTGAAAGTGAAACTGGCAGCAACAATCGTCCACCTAAGTTGAACCATATGAACGATTTTCCATCTTGGAAAAACCGGTTTCACACATATGTTCAAGGGCAAAGCACTGATCTGTGGACGTGTTTCATCAATGCGTTCAATGCTAATCTTGAAACTGCTGCGTCAACTTCAGAGGGTTATGCAAATATGCTTGAAAATGACAAGAAGGCTTATGAATTGGAGAAAAAGGCCTTTGCCACACTTACTCAAGCACTCAACAAAGACATCTACCATCAGTTCTCATATTGCAAGACCACGAAAACATTGTGGGATGCCTTAGTTGCTAGAGGAGAAGGCAATGCAGCTGCTCGAAAATCTCGGCATGATTTGTTGAAGAAAGAGTTTGAATCCTTTCAGTTTTTGGAGAACGAGACTCTGAATGATATGATCACACGTTTCTATCATTTGATTAGTGAGATGTGTGCTTATGGAGTTGTCGCTACTCAACAAGAAATGGTGAGTAGATTTGCTGACGCCTTACCTCCAAAGTGGAGCTCGTTCATTGAACTGTTGAAGCATACTGGAACTCTAGATCAAGTCAACATCTATGAGTTCATTCAAAAGCTGGAACATAAGAATGATGAAGAGATTAGGAAAGCAAGGCGTGCTCCAGCTCCTCAGAATACGGAAATGTATCTTCCAGGATTCGATGTTTTGGCAAGATCTGCTGCAGCTCAGCAACAGCAACCTAAGCTGCAGACTGCATTTGTGTCCAATACAAGTTCAAGTTCCTTTCCGTTTCCTCAGTCAACATCTGCTCCACCACAACCTCAATTCGATCCGAGGTCTTACATTCCTGTTCCAACACAGCCACAACCACAACCTCAACAACAACAACAGCAAGCTCACTATACAAGCAATCCTCAACCTCAACCCCAAAGTCATCACACCATCCGAGTCGACAACTCAAATCTTTCACACCTTAGTATTGAAGTTGCTAAGGAACATATGGAGATTATTAACACCATGGTCAGTGCATACTGTGGTTTGGTAGCAGGTCAGCTTGGAAACATCAACATGACCAATGAAGATTATGATCAGATCGACAAGGAAGAAATGGAGTTGATGGATATTAAATGGGCTTTTGCTAGTGCGGTTAGAAGGGCAAAAGATTTCATGGCACGAACTGGAAGAACTTCGTTGGAAGGAAAGAAAAACACGAAGTATGGGTTTGATATTAATGCCGTCACGTGCTTTAACTGTGGCGAGAAAGGGCACTTTAAACGTGAGTGCACTCGACCAACAAAACACGGCAATCACAACCCTTTCAGAAACCAGACGAATGTGAATGCCCAACAAGAAAACCGTGAACGGAGGATGGTGGCAGTGAATAACAATCAGGGACAGCCTGGAACTACCAATCACAATCGGGCTTTGGCTGTTCAAGCTGATGAAGGATGTGACTGGTCAGTGCAGTTTGGTGAAGGAGATCAGGGAAGTGGAACTGCCCTGTATGCTAAGGTCATCGAGCATGTTCATAAAGTAGAATCGTCTGGAAGCGATGACAGTTCTGGTTATTCTGGCAGTTCGGATGAAGAAGGCTCTGTTTCTGGGGATAATCACTCAGAGCCTGATGAGGAAGAAGGTGAAGATATTCAGGATCTTCTGAATGAAGCTGATGAGCTTAAATGTCAGAAATCAATTCTGATTAGGAAGGCTGCTGCTACATCAACGGAAATGGAAAAACTATTTTCTGAAGATGGAGCTTTTTCTTTTCAAACTGCCTTTATGGCAAACGGCTCAGCCTCTACTAGTCAGGTAACTTCTGAACCACCTGCTCCTAGTATTTGTAAATCATGTGCAGAGATGAAGCTTGAATCAGAAAAGCTTCATAGTCATAACCAGAATTTGGTTGTTGAACTGTCGAAATGCAAAGAGGCAAACATGGCTTTAACCCGGAATGAAAAAGAATTTAAATCTGTAATAGAGACTTTAAAGAAAAATGTGTCCGAGGTTAACAAAGTAGTTTACCACAAACAAGTGAGTATAAATGAGTATATTAATATTGTGGAAGAAACTAAAAAGCAATTAGCCATTGCCCAATGCGAACATGATGCGATCAAACAGAAATTGGATAGTTATTCTAACTCCCGATTTGTGCTTGATCACATCATTGGATTCCGCCTTCTCTCAATAGGGTCAAATAAAAAAAGATAGCTAATAGGTAGAACGGGTCAAACATTTATAACACGTTGAAAGTCACACTGTTGGCGATGGAAACATAAGGCCTGTCCCCACTTGATGTAAGTTTCCGATTATTGCCAATAATTTGGTGGACTTGGTGGGAGGTTTTCGAGGCTCTTAGAAAAAATCAATTTTGTTTGTTTGAAGACGAATAAGAGGAAGAAGACTGTTGATAGCAGGAAGAGAAGGGATGGGAGATTGTTATCTCTGAGAAAAGTTGTGATATTCATATATATAATCTGGGTGATGGGATATAAGGGTTTTATTTTTTGTTGTTTGTAAATGATTCTGGACATAGGGGACGGGTGTATTTATTGGCTTAAATTGGTTACAAGTCAAGAAGCTTCCTTTACTATTACATGGGTCAAGGCATATTCTAATGACCATAACTTAATTTGACTTAACCTGGGACTTTTCTTTATTTGCATGAGGAATTAATAATTGGTTTGTATAGTGATATCCAGGAACGTTTGCCTCCCCCATATATCATCATATTTATTTATTAGAATTTTATTATTAGTATTTTGGAGTTCAAAATGGAGATTACCAGATAACTGTTGTTAGAACTCATTACAGAGCAACGTGCCATTGATAATAAATGGTGTGGTGCAGAGTGCAATTTGTTGGACCAGGTCTCAATTGAGAGAAGCAAAGAAACTATTCAAGATCATGGACATAAAGCTAGAAGGCTGATACTCACTTACGGAGGCTTAAGTGATCACTTTGGCACGGTTTAACGCCCCCCACCGCAACGCGGGGGGCTTAATACTAGTATATAACAATTTACGTAGCTTCTTAGCTACAGTGCTAACGCCGTGAAGAAACGTCGTTTACAAAAGGGTAACCCACGTAATCCAGTTCCACCGCATCCCATGACGTCCTCCGCTCCCTCCCTCTTCTCTCTGTATACGACCGCTACACTTCTGCAATTTCGATTCCGATGATCACGCTTGATGCTTTCGTTTGAAATTAGGGCTCCAACAGGTATGTTTCAGACTTTCAGCTATTTGGGCTCGGATTTCAGTTAGTTTATGGTAAATCTTTACCTTTACTTCTGCAATTAGGGCTTGAATTTTAATTAGTTTTGGATGAATATTTACAATTTGAGATATGGCGCTTTCTGTTTTTGCAATCCTATTTCCAGATTTTTGTAGAAGATCTGGCACTTTAGGTCTCACTTTGGTTGATTTTAGATTCTACAGTTGTGTTTGCTTTTCATCAAACATTCATCTTGCAACAGATAGGAGGTACCAGGGTTTTTTTACACCTTATAAATACGACTTCAGGATTGTAAATCTATGTGTATTATAGGGTGGGTGTGGCCGCGTGGGGGCACATAAATTAGTTTACATGAATCGGGTTTCATAAGCCCCGAGTTAGTGATTATAATTATCATGGAAGTTATTCGATAAGTTTTTTATTTAGAGCACGCTTAATCAGTTAATTGTGAATACACCTGAGGAAAAGTTACCTCTATAAGTATCAGGATTGAACTATATTCAATATATATAGGACTTTAAAGTTGTAATTCTTTGTATGCTTTATTTGAAAATTGATTTGCATCAACAGGGGTAGTTGAAAGTAAACCATGAGAAAGTTTATCTATCTCTCAAATATAGACTATTCTATTTGTTTCTTCTAATTATAGTCCATATTATCAAGCCAGTTCGTATCAGTAGTCCATCAAGTTAGAATGCAGTTAGGTAGTTAAGGAAAAATGTGAAAAATATCCCAAGGAGGTGGAGACATGGATAGGCAACAATATGTGTCTAGAAAACTATGAGACCGCTGTAATAAAGTAATGGTATTTAGAGAAAGATAAGATTTGGGGCAAGCATGTATTATAGTGTGAAAGAGCCATAGAAAATTTGTTGATAAAAGCACCAAAATAGTCATGGGAAATGTAGTAGTAGATGCTATTAAGTTCATATCCCTGTGACATAAATCGGAACAAAACATTAGGAAGACCTTTAGCAAGTCCAGAAGAGATGAGTCAATAACTTATAAACGCAATTTAAAATGTGAATATGTGAGACGCTAAAGCAAGAAAGGTTAACCCGTTTGAGAAAGAGATTTTTCTCGGCCATTTCTATGTGAAGGACCGACTTGGATTTCACATCAAGTGGAAATGATGTGTTGAATGGGTCATACAGGCAAGGTTTAAAAAAACGGAAACGAGTTTCGAGGCGTTTTCCCTTCGCCTCACGAGGCGTAAGTATCGAGGCGGAACGAGGCGTAAGGCGAGGCGGTATTAATAAATAAATATTAAAATTATATATATCATAAAATAATAAATACTAAACATCAAAAAATGAGTTTTCTCATCAAATTTCATCAGATTCAGTAGTTAAAGACATAAAAAAGATTCAAATTTCATCAAATACTTGACATAAAAAAGCTATTTAAAGAAACCAAAAAAATAATGGCCATAGTTGTCGATAGCGAATAGCGACAAGGCACCTATAGGCTACGTAGCGAATAGCGACAAATAGCGACGGCTATTTTATAAATAGCGATTACACTAGAAAAAGAATTTTGAAAATTTTTATATGTACCCTTGTATATATGCTATTTTACATGTATATTTAACAAAAACTAATAGTTAGTAGCAAAAGTTTAGGATATGTTGGGTGTGTGAATGAAAGTCTCAAAAGGTGGTAAATACTTTGTCCCACATTGGTGTGTGAACAAAGTGAGTGGGTGTTTATAAGGTAAAGTCTTCACTACTCCATTATAGCTTTATGACATGTTTTACCACAAGTCCTACCCGCGCGCAGGGGGGGGGGGTGCAAAAAATGAGTTTCTGAACTGAAATTTAATTGAACTCGTGCGTGCCCGCATCCTGCCTAAAAAAAACCCTAATCTATCATTCCATCCCGCCTAAAACATAAACGTACGCCTCGCCAGATTAGTTCCCCCTCGAACCGAAACTTGCACTTCACTCCACTGAGGCGGCGCCTCATATGCGTTTTTGCTCCATTCCGCCTCGAGGCGCGCCTCAGTACAGACGCCTCGGCCGTTTTTTTAAACTATGCATACAGGTTAAAGGTCAGGCATGCTAGCAGAAGTTAATATTGAAAATGTGATTAAATCCATACCATTTGATTTTGTATATTTCATAAAGAACTTAGTATACTGATTGTCATATATTTTCAAGGTAACTTGGCAGAATCTTCCTGGAAACAAAGTATATCATCAGTTCCAACGTTTGATGTGGCGTTTTTGGTTGCCATAAACAATATGATGGTATAATGTTTGAAGGTAATTTTTTTGGGCAGTTACATGATTGATCTGTTTATGCAACATAATTGTATTAGAGTTAGTTATCTATGTTGTCATCAGATTCTTTTTTTTTTATAAACTTTGTTATAATTGCCTCAAAAGTTCCTTTTTTTTTTTGCTATTGAGTGTGCTTTCTTGTACTTTGTTGGTGCTAAGTTCCTAGAGTTATCACATGTCAAATTTAATTTGGTTCGTATGAGGCAAACCAATGATGGAAAAAACAACTGTGCTGGGCAATAGCATAAGAATTATTATTCAAATAGCTTTTGTTGGGCAAAATCATTTTGTGATAACAGACACAAAAAAAAAGTATTATTCAAATATATGATTTATTAATTTATTAATTTGCATTATGTTTACAGTTATTTTGTGAGAACATATATTGTTTAATGTTACCCACGCACACTAAACTCTCCTATTTCTGGTTTAATCAAGGTGTATTCTTCTACTTTGCAGGTCCCAAATTGCAGGACCTAGGTTGCGGTTAGCCTTTTAATTGTTCCCCATTCCACCTGGTAATGTTATGGTTTTCACTTATGTTTACCTGCTTACAAGCATTGTGTACCAAAATGAATCCGAGAGGGGCCTTTGGCAAGCGTTCAACAAAGTTTAGCTCTTATTAAAATGGTGAATTTGCACATGGTCGTCGTTTGTGTAGGGTATCATGAATGTTAAAGAGTCAGTGATAGGTGATTGCTCCGCTACGTCTCAAGAACACACCCCCACTTTCTGTGCTCCTTTGCTTTGTAATGAGGATTTATTGTTAATGATTTTGATGTGACACCTTTAACATATCGGAAAACTGTAAAATACGATCTCATGATTTTGGACGTCGATGGGTCGGCAAACTTTTGTAAAGAAATTGGGTTTCCCCGCAAAGCGGGGGTCGGAAAATTCTAGTTATTAACATATATACACACGCATACGCAAGAGGATTAGGGCAGTTCTCATAATCAAGCACTCTCAGAATTACTAGCGAACCCTAATCATCTCTTTTTCCCTCCCTTGTGTCGTCGGCAATCCGTGGAGCCGAAGCCTCATTGATCTATCGGTTAGTTTTGCATGCTTGTTACAATTCTTGATGTCTTGTTCTCTACTACATGCTGAATGAATGATCATGAGATTTCTGAGATTATAGTGATACGAGTGGTTGTATTAATGTGTTTACAATGATGTGAATGATTGTTATTGTTGGTTATGTTCGTACTTGATGTTATGCCTGTTAGTTATGTGCATGATAATAGGATGATTGGTGGTTAATTAGGTGATCATGCAAATAGTTATAAAAACAAGTGGTGTGGCTCGACATTAATGTTTGTAGAGGAATTAATTATGATAACAAACTGATGTGTTAGGAAGAAATTGTTTATACTGTTGGTCCATGATCCGATATAACATATATACTAGGATGTAGGTTAAATCTCAATAGTATCCAAATAAATCAATAGTGAGACTTTTATGATATTATACTTGTTTATGTTATTAATATACATAGGAAATAATATTATGAAGTAGGCACGTGATAAACTGATAATTACCCTAATGATTATGATGATAAGGTTTGCATGGAGTGATTATTCGGTGATGTCAGTACAATACTTTATGCATACAAAAGGGTCACGTGATGATAGGGTAGATGGCCTTTATGAAGATAAGTGAGAACCTGTTGTGTGTGACTAATTAATAAATGTGTGAGCACATGTAAGCATCACATGACATGACATGAGCATATGGTTGAATCTGACATGGTGGCTATTTAGAGTGTCAACTTTTGATAAATGTATTAGTGGGTAACTAGAGTTCATAGGAACTAGGGAAGTAAACTGCCTTGATTTGTTTTGTAATGCCCATAACCATGATTGAGGTTACAAATTCCGGAAACCGTCCACCTATTAGAAAACTGATTGGGTTTGGATAGATAGCCCAGTTAACTGTTGTGTGTTATTATATGTTAAACATGGGATGTGATCGCATGTGTGAACTGAGTATATGTTATGTAATGAACTGTGACCTTGTGTTAAATGCAAACTGTGTGGACCTATTGTCAGGATTGATTATGAAACCAATGTTAATGGTAACCATTGTCGGGAACATGAATTGCGTATAGACGTGCATGAAATCTGAGTGCTTGCTATGTGATATGTGTTAACGGTATTTCGTGTGACTTGTTGCAAACATGAATTGGATATGTGTTTACGAAACTGACAGTTCTTGGTAACCACGGTAGGGTATGGTTGACTAACTGGGTACGGGTAATGTGAGGTAACATACCGAGCAATCTAAGGTGAGTTCACTGCTCTTTTCCAAGCATGCATCCCGGGAAGGGATATCGGGTAACGTTCCAGGGAGGAATGCAGGATAATGGGATGTTTGTTATTACTTAGTTTCTATTATGTAAGACCCCCTACATCTACCGATTGTTGCCGGGAAGGCAACGAGGTATTTAGTTGATAGCGCTATTAGGATTGGCACCCTCACACCGTGCCGAAAGGACGGACGTGAACTAATTACCTTGACCACTTGACCAATGCCTAGATAGAGGCATTGGGGTTGGGCATTCACATCGTGTATATATAAGACCCCTTACATCTACTCGAGGTTGTTAGTTGAACTAATTACCTTGAGCACTTGACCAATGCCTAGATAGAGGCATTGGGGTTGGGCATTCACATCTAGTCGCTACATACGGTAATCGAGTTAATAACATCATCAAAACATAACGTTGAACTGTTCTAAACACACATCTGGTAACTAAACGCGTTAACAAAACTTTGAACTCACCAGCGTCGTCTGATACACTTGTCTGCATGCTTGCAGGTCGTTAGATTTCTTGACATGGACTTGCTATCTGGGAGTGCTGGAGTGGTCATGGATCGAGGCTCTTGGATATATATTTGATACATTGGTTTTGAACATTTATTATGAAACAGTTGTTTAACGATTTACTATATGCTTCCGCTAAACATCTCTTTTGGTTTAATCTTATGATTTGGATTTACATTTGGCAATTAATGATATGTTTTATTTAAATACTATGCATGGTTCAATGTGATTGGTGGCTTGGATCCTGGTACGTCACGCATCCCGCGGTGTTCCCGCATGTGGTATTTTGGGGGTGTGAAAGTTTGGTATCAGAGCCACTGGTTATAGTGAACTAGGTTTTAAAACGTTTTTATAAAACCAGACTATAACCGAACAGTTCTGAAAACGTGAATACGACCATGACACTCAGCTCCAGATTGCAAGGTTCGTCTCTCGTATACTCATTGTACTGCATAACTAGTGAACACTTACATATGATATTGCATGTGATTGCACGTTTAGCACAACAGTATGAATTCATGTATTACTTGCATGTGTTATGTGACTGATAGGGTGGTATTTCCCTAAACATTCATGACTTACGTTTTGTGATGCTTTTTGTTTGCTACTCGAGTTTGAGGAACCATTTGACACGAGTTAGGAGGAACTGAGATAAGCATGCACATCGCAATATTATTGTGGGTGCATACATAATAATAATGTGGGGTGCATGCGAGTCCCAGTGAGGCTTAACAAGCGAAAAAGGGGTTTCGTTCTGTTACTTGAATGATGTGAAACACAACAGTCAATAGGAGTCGTAGCAGTGATTGTCTCCTACTTAAACGTGATCTTTTCACTCCTCTCTGAATCCTTACGAATCTCGATGCTATCGAGTATTACCTAAACACTCATCTGAACGCCTAGCGAACTGTGTAGAATGTTAGGTGCCTGTACGAACATCCCTGAGTTGGATGTTGCAGTGTCGAATGATGGTCGATACCTTCACACTCCTTTTTTCCATTGGTAGGAACTCTGTGTATTGACGCCTTAGATTTCGTGAGTGTGATCATTTTTGCAACACCATAGCAACGTACTGTGTATTACTTGACCAACTTGCAAGAATCAAGGGGCAAGAGGATGATCGTAGTATCTCACCGACTTCAGTATTAGAATGGCCTTAGTCCTGGCAACGAACACCAGCAAATTGGCTTCAATCGAACCCTTAACCCTAGTAAGCGACTTATGGGAGTCAACACTTATGAATCAATCGGGACGTAATCAATGACAATTGACTATAGGGTGGAAGGTGTAACTGCCCGCACCAGGAGTAGTGCCTTAGGATGTGACACGAAATGTGAAAGGATGGACCCTAATGGTGTAGGGCCGCAGGACTCCGTTTCGAGAAACGGCATTAGAAGCAACAATCACGATGACATCAAGGTACTCGCAAGTCATGACTTTTGGTATGGAAATGATGGTGGCTTCAGCAAGGGATGGCAGATGTAAGTCAAGACGCCAACAACCCAGGGAACAATGACAGTTTTGGGAATTCTAGTGGCAGTAGCAACAACACTGGAAGTGGTACTCGTGGAAGGGCATTTAGGGCTGGCTTAGGCGACGCCAGGCATAATTGCACCATGGTAGCTTGTATGAGTAGCTAATCGCTTCGTCCTTGTTCGGTTAAACTCTGATGCTTTTTGGGAACCAACCTGTTGCGGAATCGACTAATGGCCAGACAATGGAAATCTCATATGTTCGCTGGAATGCAAACTTGACCTTGTGGGACAAGTGTTCGACATCGACCTTCCTTCTGCTATTCCGGATAGTCTCGATGCAGTAGTTAGTGTGGATTGGTTATCCAGATATCGCGCAGATATACCCTGTGAGAAGAAAAAAAAATTGCGTCGTTATTTGTTCTAAAGCATCAGAGTGGTGCAAAGGTTAGCGCCATTTCAGCTATGATGGCCCAGAAGTGTCTACGGAGAGATTACCCCACTACATTGGCAACCGTTACTGATGTTAAGGCTAAGGAAAAGAGGATCGAGGATCCACCAATTGTTCGTGATTCCTTTCGGTGTGCTACCCGGGGAGCTTTCGGACTTACTTCCGCAACTACTAGACAGATTCTCAAATTGATCTCACGTCAAAAGCAGACCCTATTCTTCGTACTTCTTACCGTCTTGCACCAGGAGGGTTGCTGGAGTTGTCAAATCGACTACAGGGACTGCTGGACAGGAGTTTTGTAGGGCCTATTTTTCGCTTTGGGGAGCCCCAGTTATATCCGGAAAAATAAGTGGTATCGTGGGACATGTGTACTGATTAAGGTGACAGTCAAGAACCATTTGTCTCGACCGTTGTATTGACAACCTGTTGACCAGTTGCGAGGGTTAAGCTCCCATTCGCGGATTAGCTAATGAACGAGCTCTCGTCAGAGGGATGTCCCTGGGGAAGGTGTTCCTAAAACGGCATATCGAATGCAATACGGCTATTGCGACTTCGTATTCCTTGACCTTTAGATAGATCAAAACACCGGCAACTTTATGGATCACAGGAATCGACCGTGTTTATTGTAGACGTTTTGAATCATTTCCAGGAGGAAGGAACACCCTAGGCGGCATTTGTACCTTATCTTAGAGCTACTGCACACGAAGTCTGGTGAAGTTTAACTTCTGGATTCGGGAAGTACATTTTGAAACTGATCGACACCAAAGAGTCCCTCGGGGATGAAGCAATTTCTTGGTTTTGCTAGAGACTATCGCAGATTCATCATGGGATTTTCGAGGATTGCGCGACTTAAATCTCTTTAACACATCAGGGTGCTGTGTATTCGCGGGAGACGAAACAGAAGAACGTCTTTTTAACTTTTGAAACTCAACTCTGCAATGCACTGAGTATTGTCTTTACCCGAGGGTACGGGTGATCTAGTGGTATAGCATGATGATTTGAATCAGAGTTCCAGTTACAGGCCGATACAACACGAGAAAGTGATGGCTTACTAGTAGAATTACAAGAAGAGTTGCACGAATCACAACCTGCGATGGAAACCATAGTCTTTGGATTTAAGTTGGAGGCATTACTTGGACGGTACCAGATGCGTTACTTAGACCGATCACAAGGGCCTCCCGTGTGCCGTTGCTTCGGAGGAGCTAAATCATGTAATGACATCGCTGGATGGAACCTTTGAATGATTTCGACTGTGAAACCTGAACGTGCACGAGCTTTACAGCTCACTATCGACTTTAACTTACCTGATCAGACTCGCTCTGTTTAAACTGGAGAACTGAAGGAAGAAAATTTTAAGTTGAACCCATGCGGGGCATGGAGAAGCAACCTTTGGCAGGTCGGATGATATACGCTCCCTCATGGACCGAATGTGGAACTCATTATACGACAACAGTAGGGAACTTGTGTTGAGCAAAGCACACCGGCCTCGATAATCTAGTCGTCTAGGTTTTGATGAGAGATGTTAGGATCTATAAATATCGTACTGGTGATCGGGCAGGAAGGCCCATCTGGTGATATAGGAGTATAATGTTTGACTTGTGGAAAAGTTAAGGTGGAGTATCAACAACCAGAAACACCCATATGGAAATGAGAACATACTACCGTGGATTTTGTCGCTAGTATACTTACAACTCGAAATGAAAACTGGTATCACCTGGGTGATCGTTGATTGTCTCGCGTAACCAGCACACTTTATTGCAATCAAGGAAACTGACGAGTCGTCACAGCTTGGGAATGTTCTTTTGAGAGAGGCGGCTTTTAGGCACGGGGTACCAACTCCTGTTACCTTTGATCTTGAGCTATGCTTGATTTATGACAGGACACGCAACACTCTTGGCTCACGTCTAGACATGAGCACTACTTATCGCCGTAGGGAAAATGGTCTAAGTAAATGAACTATCTTGACACTCGAAGGCATGCTGCGAGCATGTGTGTGATTGCCTTTGGCTGAGTTCTACCATAACAGTTACCATTCTAGAATTCAGGCAACCCTGCCTAAGGCATTGCATGGACAGTAACGCTAATCTCCTTGTGGAATTGAGATGGGTGACAACCTAATCGCAGGTCCAGGACTTGTGCTCGAAACTCTTGGGAAGATTGTTTGGATTGGAAATCGCTTGGCGGCAAAGCGAGACCGTCAGGAAAGCTGATAAGCTTAGGAAACACTAGGAGTTCGCTGTAGGCGAACGTGTCATAATTGAAAGTTTCACCATGGGAGGGTGCAGTACGCTATAGAAAACATGGCAAGCTTAGTTTACGATGCGTTGGGACATTCGGATTTCTGGAACGAATCGGTAACATGGCTCACAAACTCGAGTTAACTGACGAATTGGATAAAGTTCGCGATGATACTTATGTCTCAAATCTAAGGCAGTGTTTGTCCGATGAAACGCTTATGATACCCTTATTGGAGCCTACGGTTAACGACGAGTTGTAGTTGTCAAGGAATCTATCGAAGCATGGACAAGGAAGTCAAGGGTAATTAGCATAGTCGAATTCCAGTCGTAAGAGTTCGTTGGAACTCAAATCATGAACCGAAGTTCTCGTGGGAACGCGATAATCAGATGAAGCTCACGTATCCTAACCTGTTTGAAACTGTCGAATTGAATTCTGATGCAACTGGCGAATTTCGGGACGAAATTTTCTTCAAGTTGGGGATGATGTGGCACCCGAGGGAATCCACAGTCATCCTAGTCTGTCATTTCACTTTATTGAGACTACTTGTCAAATTTCGGGACGAAATTTCCTTCAAGTTGGGGATGATGTGACAACCCATACTTTCAAGGTTAGTGTCTCTTAGTCACGTAATCCTGTTTTCTTATTATTTCTCTTTCACGTCCCTTACGATGATAAAAATTGTTAAACACTCGTGACTGTAATATGCTTGCTAAATGTAAAACGTGATTGAGTATGTTTACGTGTGTTTGCCTGATTAACCACAGGAAGCCGTTAGACGCCTTTATGTGTCGTTTAGTTAATTTAGAAAATTAACCTAATTGGGCCGCGAACTCGCTTAACACACACCTTCACTTGGGCTGGAGGCTACACCTCTTTCCTCGGCCCACCCCACTCGGAGCCCATTCCGAACACACATACACACCCAATTATATCAGACTTATACTTGGGCCTAGTGGAGCCCAAATGCAGCTTAGTGTTGGGCCGATTGTTATTATTAACATATATACACACGCATACGCAAGAGGATTAGGGCAGTTCTCATAATCAAGCACTCTCAGAATTACTAGCGAACCCTAATCATCTCTTTTTCCCTCCCTTGTGTCGTCGGCAATCCGTGGAGCCGAAGCCTCATTGATCTATCGGTTAGTTTTGCATGCTTGTTACAATTCTTGATGTCTTGTTCTCTACTACATGTTGAATGAATGATCATGAGATTTCTGAGATTATAGTGATACGAGTGGTTGTATTAATGTGTTTACAATGATGTGAATGATTGTTATTGTTGGTTATGTTCGTACTTGATGTTATGCCTGTTAGTTATGTGCATGATAATAGGATGATTGGTGGTTAATTAGGTGATCGTGCAAATAGTTATAAAAACAAGTGGTGTGGCTCGACATTAATGTTTGTAGAGGAATTAATTATGATAACAAACTGATGTGTTAGGAAGAAATTGTTTATACTGTTCAGGGGCGGACTTAACATACAAAGTACGGGTTCCCGGGAACCCAGTCTTTTTTTAATTTTTAGTGTAAATATATATAAGAAGCTGAAAAGGAACCCATAAGTATATTATAAAAGGAACCCATAAACATAAAAGGCTTTGGTTCCACCGGTTATAATCGCGCTTTTCTTCCTAACCCACCCGGGTTCGAATCCCGTCACTGCATTTTTTTTGTCCGTTTTTTTTTTAATTTCTCTTTTAATTTTTTTTTCTTTAAAGTAATAAAACATTAAAACCCATTTAGGGTTATATCAGCGCCGCACACAAACACAAACAAGCAGCGAACAGACACAGAGTTCAAACAACATCAGCAGGCAGCAACTCCGCCAGTCCGCCTCCGCCCTCCGGCTGCTCCGCCTCAGCCTCCGCCTCCGATTAAGGTTAGAATTTTGGTGCTGATTGCTGAAAGTTTCAGTTTGTTATACACTTATAAGTTCTACATCTGTTTGTTTTAAGTTAATATTGGTGCTTATTGCTGAAAGTTTCAGTTTGTTATACATCTGAATTTGTCAATTTGGTAGTTAAACTTGAATTTGGGTTTTTAAACTTGAATTTGGTAGTTAATTTTGATTACATCAGTGATTAACAGGTTTTGAAATTGGGTTTTAAACTTGAATTTGGTAGTTTAATTACTAATGTTTGTAGTTTCAATCATCTATTGAGAAATTGTTCATGACAATGACAACCGGCTAATCTTTGTAGACTTTCAATGATTATTAATGTTAAATTTGTTGAAACTTGAATTTGGTTTTTAGTTTATACTTTGTTAGTTGAATTTGGCTGAGTTTTTTTTGTTGAGTACTTGAAAAATCATTTTAGTTTTCTTGATGATGTTGTAGTTGGAATCGGCTCAAATAAATGCTTATTAGTTCACCCTTTTATGCTTCCTTATCATGTATAGATTTTGCGTAACTCGAACTAAAATGACCATTTTTCGATGATTCGAATTCGTTCGGGAAAAGTTTATTACAAATCAATTTAGAGAAATGTGTCTTTTAGAGATGAAGATGATAGATAATGGGATAGGAATGCTTTGAAGCATCATAAGAAAAAAAAAAGGTGAGTTTAGTTTTAAAGCCCGACCCGACCCGAAAAAACTGACGTCGAATTGACCGAAATTCGAGCACCTGAAAAAGTGAACCCATTGAAAAAATATCCTGGATCCGCCACTGATACTGTTGGTCCATGATCCGATATAACATATATACTAGGATGTAGGTTAAATCTCAATAGTATCCAAATAAATCAATAGTGAGACTTTTATGATATTATACTTGTTTATGTTATTAATATACATAGGAAATAATATTATGTAGTAGGCACGTGATAAACTGATAATTACCCTAATGATTATGATGATAAGGTTTGCATGGAGTGATTATTCGGTGATGTCAGTACAATACTTTATGCATACAAAAGGGTCACGTGATGATAGGGTAGATGGCCTTTATGAAGATAAGTGAGAACCTGTTGTGTGTGACTAATTAATAAATGTGTGAGCACATGTAAGCATCACATGACATGACATGAGCATATGGTTGAATCTGACATGGTGGCTATTTAGAGTGTCAACTTTTGATAAATGTATTAGTGGGTAACTAGAGTTCATAGGAACTAGGGAAGTAAACTGCCTTGATTTGTTTTGTAATGCCCATAACCATGATTGAGGTTACAAATTCCGAAAACCGTCCACCTGTTAGAAAACTGATTGGGTTTGGATAGATAGCCCAGTTAACTGTTGTGTGTTATTATATGTTAAACATGGGATGTGATCGCATGTGTGAACTGAGTATATGTTATGTAATGAACTATGACCTTGTGTTAAATGCAAATGTGTGGACCTATTGTCAGGATTGATTATGAAACCAATGTTAATGGTAACCATTGTCGGGAACATGAATTGCGTATAGACGTGCATGAAATCTGAGTGCTTGCTATGTGATATGTGTTAACGGTATTTCGTGTGACTTGTTGCAAACATGAATTGGATATGTGTTTACGAAACTGACAGTTCTTGGTAAGCACGGTAGGGTATGGTTGACTAACTGGGTACGGGTAATGTGAGGTAACATACCGAGCAATCTAAGGTGAGTTCACTGCTCTTTTCCAAGCATGCATCCCGGGAAGGGATATCGGGTAACGTTCCAGGGAGGAATGCAGGTTAATGGGATGTTTGTTATTACTTAGTTTCTATTATGTAAGACCCCCTACATCTACCGATTGTTGCCGGGAAGGCAACGAGGTATTTAGTTGATAGCGCTATTAGGATTGGCACCCTCACACCGTGCCGAAAGGACGGGCGTGAACTAATTACCTTGACCACTTGACCAATGCCTAGATAGAGGCATTGGGGTTGGGCATTCACATCGTGTATATATAAGACCCCTTACATCTACTCGAGGTTGTTAGTTGAACTAAGTACCTTGACCACTTGACCAATGCCTAGATAGAGGCATTGGGGTTGGGCATTCACATCTAGTCGCTACATACGGTAATCGAGTTAATAACATCATCAAAACATAACATTGAACTGTTCTAAACACACATCTGGTAACTAAACGCGTTAACAAAACTTTGAACTCACCAGCGTCGTCTGATACACTTGTCTGCATGCTTGCAGGTTGTTAGATTTCTTGACATAGACTTGCTATCTGGGAGTGCTGGAGTGGTCATGGATCGAGGCTCTTGGATATATATTTGATACATTGGTTTTGAACATTTATTATGAAACAGTTGTTTAACGATTTACTATTTGCTTCCGTTAAACATCTCTTTTGGTTTAATCTTATGATTTGGATTTACATTTGGCAATTAATGATATGTTTTATTTAAATACTATGCGTGGTTCAATGTGATTGGTGGCTTGGATCCTGGTACGTCACGCATCCCGCGGTGTTCCCGCATGTGGTATTTTGGGGGGTGTGAAATTACGACTTTCATAACTTTTAAACTACATTTGTTCAACATTAACTAACCTTGACCATCAACTAATCTACTTACAAAAGACCTTTAATACAAAGGAACATCTTATAAACCAAAAGAGAGCTTTGACCCAATTGACATGAAAACTTATACGGAAGCGCATTTTTGGGCATGAGTTGTAGTGTGTTCGATCCAGGCTCGCCGTTATTAAGGATGAGATTTACCTAACATACACAACATCAAAACATTCATTAATTCATTATACCAAACAAAACCCATAACATTCATTACTTATCCTTATTCATCCCATTAACAAAATTACCATTTTGCTAACAATCCTTGTTGTAACCATTCTTTTCGTTTTAGCATTATTTCCAACATCTCATTAACATTCATACATGCAACCCATTCGACCCGTTAGTAACGAGCCAATGCTCAACCATTACCGCTATTCATCATACAAGTATTTATTAACCCATTTACAAAAGGTCAATTTGTATCATACATACTTGATACAATTTAATCATTTTTTTGACCCGTTTACAATCAAGTCCTTGTTTAATCCATTTTACCGTCTCATTTTCAACCCATTTCGATCCATTCGAAACGAGTCATACCACATACATTACTACTTCATTTTCTAAGCGATTCCTTCTATATTCACCACATAAATTCAATCATGCTCCACTATGCTACTTTTAACTAAGTTTTATGTAAGTTACTAGCATTCATGACTACATAACATTCCAACATATACGATCTATTCGTGCGACCCGTTTATACGGTTCAATTACATAGCATACCAACATACATTCTATTAGTGTAACACCTCGTAAAATCATACCCAATAAAATAAAGACACGTGTCCTGTAAGGCAAACATGTTATAAACCCGGATCGAGATAAAGATGTATGGTAGGATTCAAAAGTGTCGACATGTTAATTAAATACCTCTGAGCGACCTAGTTATAAATCTCAAGACCCTAATATATTTTATAAACATCTGAGATGCTAAAATCCGGTTATCCCTGATAATGTATAATTCAAACTTTGCAAAAGATGGGATTCAAGGTACTTACGGCAAAATTCATTTTTAAAGTCTTCTTAGATAGATCCAAGAAACCTCATGTGCATGGCAACACATGCAAGGCCTGTCTACATGGTCCCTCTACTGAAAAGAAGACATAAGATTCGAGGTTAGAAAAGTTGCATGGTCAAAACTTCAAAGTTCACAAGAATTTGTCTTCTGGTCAACGGTTACAGACCGCAAAGGGTCCACCCTACGGTCCGTAAGGTGGCAGAGATGGACAGACATAATAAATAAAAAGCAGATACGGACCGCAAACCCAATGGCTTACGGTCCGCAAGGTAGTAACTGGGTATCTCAGATCAAGGTCGGTTACAGACCGCAAAGCCAAGAGCTTACGGTCCGTAAGAAGTGCTTACGGTCCGCAAGACTTCTTTCTTACGGTCCGTAAGACCGTCGCTGGCAGCAGAAAATGGACAGATGCCTGTTCAGCCTGTTACACCGCCTCATTCGCATGGTATTCGAATACAGGAGTGTGGCCAATAGATTTTCATGCATAGGGACACATGGGGGTCATCAGGGAACACTTGTGCACTATGTTGGCATGATCTTGGACACTTAGGGTCACTATATAAGAAGGATGAGTTGCAACCATTTTGTTGCTCATTTCAAACTCACTTCAAGGACATCTCTGGAGCTCCTCTGATCAGCAACAAGTTTCCTTAGGCTACCTAATAGTGCTTAGGACATTTGTAAGTGTCCTTAACTTCCTGAATTCAGTTTTAATTAGCTTAATGACTATAAGTCAAACCTATCGTAATTAAGGTTTGACTTCGAGATTAATCAATAATTGTCCAGTCAAATCTAGAATTAAAAGTACCTATAAGTTGGTATTTATGTGGGCAATAAACCCTTAAAAGGGTACTCTCTGATTCCCACTCTAACTAGGTCAATTGTCGGGTCAAACTTGATATTAAAAAGTCAACAGAAAGCTTAATATCAAATTAATGCATAATTAGCAATGTAGAAGCTATGCAACATGTTTTATCATTAATATAACTTGGTAATAATGTAAGAACATGTCTAAACATGTTCAACCCGACAATTTTCAGTTTAGGCTCGGTTTGGAACCGAAAGTCGCATAATTTGACTTTTGTTTTGACTTTCAGTTCTGACCCGTTTAAGCATGTTTTAGACATGCCTTAGAGCCATATTAGGACCAGGTTTCATGTTAGTATAACCCTCTGTGATTATACACCTTGGTTCAATTGTTACCCGATTCATATGCCTGTTCCCGTTAATTGCTTATATGTTGACTATTATGCCCATATGACTTTAAAACATGATTTTTGAAAATATAAAAGAGTGGAAACCTTAGTTACTGATTTATAAACTTGCACCAAAAATTTGACATCAGTTTGAGGTCTAGATTAAGAGTTATGCTCAATAGCGTAAATAGAAAGTTTTTATTAATTAAACGGCGTAATTAGCATATAGCCTATCTAAACCCGATTTTTGATACCAAAATTTTTACCCACTAATATAAAATAATATTTTGGGATTTTTGGAGATATTTATTTATTTTTAGGCTGAGCATGACTTAGAATTCTAAGCTTGATTCGGTAATTGCCGGTTTTGCCCTTTTGGGCTATAAAATGAGTTTTACAAATCCTTTGGACCCCAAACCTTTTTCTACTGATCTAATATGATAAATAAAATATTTTGAGTTATCTGGAATACTAAAAATATCAGCTTTCCTTTGAAAACCCGGAAATGGCTCTAAATCGCCTTTTTAAGCGTTTTAACGCATAGTATGCATCAAAACTATTTTAAACATATAAGGTGGATGCCTACTGATATTTTAACTAAATTATTATATTGTAACAGTGAGCAAAAGTTTTTAAACTCAGATTTCAGTTTTGACCTTTTCGGCTCAAGTAAAATGACCAAAATGCCCCTACGGGGCATAGTTTGAGTTTAAATCCATTTCGGGTATAATAGAAGATATCTTACTGATATCACAACATATTTAAGGCATATTAACTTAGGAAACCTGCAGAAGACTCTTTTGGTTACCCGTTACGCATTTTCGCGTTCGGATCGGCTTATGTGACTAGTTTGCATAAATTAGCCGAAACGGGTCAAACCATATCATTTTCATCTCAAAATCCAGAATGTGTTTAAATTAGCCATATTAAACAAGCATACAAGCTTGTCGGGTTAAAACCACATTCTAAACCGGTCTTCGCTTTATCATGCGTTTGAACCGTGTCTTTCATTTGAAAACTAACCGGTCTAAGTTTAGGCTTAATGAAAGACCTGTTAGGATTCTAATAATTTATTATAAACCTCCGTTCCAGATTAGGAGCCCAGTAAAAGCTACGTGCACTTGCTATATTTGATTTATACTTTGCTCAGGTAAATACTCTTAACTTATTTTCCCTATACGGGCTTGGGATACGGTATTATAATAATACCGCTTGGTCGGGTATGTAATCATTTAAATCGGATTGTGATTAATGTATTTACATAACTCGTTTTATTCTGTATTATTTGGTGTATGGCCTTTGGGGGTTAAATAACCATGTCTCGGATATCCTTGGCATCATTCAAAGAAATGGCCACGACCTAAGCACGGGGTGTAGGCGTACACCTGACAGATGCATTATGTAAAAACTGGTAATCCACTTAAAGGAAATAATCATTGTGGGCATTATACCTGTGGCGTGTCAATTAATCTCCTAATGGACGACAAATAA
>JARYGA010042267.1:0-62212 GCA_030545235.1 Helianthus tuberosus | reverse complement strand
GGACGAAAGTGCAGAACCCCAGTCTGTTGGGCAGAAATTAGGGAAAAGCAACTATCTGGACCTGAAATAGTGCAGGAAACAACCGACAAGATCATTCAAGTCAAGGAACGACTGAAAGCAGCACGTGATCGACAGAAGAGCTATGCTGATAACCGACGTAAACCATTGGAATTTCAAGTAGGAGATAAATTATTGTTAAAAGTCTCTCCCTAGAAAGGAGTAGTAAGATTCATCAAAAGAGGGAAGCTAAGTCCCAGGTATGTTGTACCTTTTGAAATTATTAGAAGAATAGGATCGGTAGCCTATCAGCTACAACTGCCAGAGGAAATGGTAGGAATACATGATGTATTTCACGTATCTAATCTCAAGAAATGCTTAGCTGATGAATCACTGATGGTACCTCTTAAGGATATAGAGGTAAATGAACAACTCAAGTTTGTAGAAAGGCCTCTACAGATTGAAGACAGAAAGATTAAGAATCTCAAGCACAAGAGATTAGTTATGGTCAAAGTAAAGTGGGACTCCAAAAGAGGACCAGAATACACATGGGAGCTTGAATCAGAAATGCAAAGGAAATATCCACACCTGTTCTAGTAGACCTCGAGGACGAGCTCTAAAACAAGGTGGGGATGATATAACAACCCTAACGTAAACTGACACCCTCATAATATTTCCGACACCCTAAAAATATTTAAAATATCCCAATATGTCCCTAAAAACACCCCATACGTGAAAACGGACCCCGAATACCTTAAATATTATTAAAATTAATTAAAAATGGAATTTTAAGGGCTGTCGCGGGGCGCGTAAGCCACCCCGTTAGCTTACACGGGCCGCGAGAGATCGCCATGTGACAACCGGTGATTTACGGCTCTTAATTACGTGATTAACAGGTGATTAACGCAATAATAAATAGTGTTTACGACGCAAATTAACTTAATTAGGGCCTCAGTAAGCTTAGGAACACTTATGCGGTTCTACAGTGCGCGTGTGACGATCTGCGGAGATACTGTTGGAAATTAAACGGTAATAAACTGAAACCGTATGAAATACTGACGACGCCGACAAATATGGATGTTACACGAATATTTTATGCTTATGGAGTTTGGGTTGCGATATCGGGTCTCGTAGGAATTACGGGCCACTTACACATGAGATGGGCTGGTGGGCCCTGGGCCTAAACCCAAAACCCACAAGCCTAAACCTGCACATAATATATTAGAATCTTATCAAGATTTACAAAATCTATACAAGATTTATAAAATCTAAACAAGATTTACAAAATCTCACTAAATCTCTAAAAATCTATGAAAAATCTTTTCAAATCTACAAAATCCTTACAATATCTCAACAAGATCTCAATATATCTATAGAGACCCATACCCCTTTACACTCACACAACCCACATAAAAAAAACCCTTGCCTGCCTTCCCCCTTCTCTCTCGATATGAACATCAGATACACACACAAAAATATGGAGTTCATCTTCTCCAAATAAAATCACAAACACAGAGAACTCTTTATCTCCAAACAACACACACATACAACACCTAACCCCCAGCTCCTCACCCTCTCGATCCCCCTCTCTTCTCCGACGAAACAGCTGGCAAGGAGCCGGTGGCTCCGACCACCGACAACACCCCCTCCCTCTCGATTACCGGCCGGCCACCACCATTTCGGGTGGCGAAGGACTTGGACGGCGACAACCCCACCACCACAGGAGGCGGCGCTGTGGTGGGTGGTGCCAGACGACGAAGAAAGACAAACAGAGAGAGAAAGAGGCAGGCGACGAGGAGAGAGAGAGACATTGAGAAAGAGAAGGAGTGACGGTGGAGAGCCGCCGCCGTGCGGCGGCGTGGCGGTGGTCCTCTCAGTCCGACAAGTTCACGGTAACCCCCCTTCTGTTAATTTCTTTTCTTTTAAGCATTGATGGTTGATGATGATGATGATCGGCAGACTGATGGTGCGGTGACTCGGTTCTGTTTCAAGCAGGTGGTTTAGGCTCGGGTTCAAGTGAATTGGTTCAGGTTTGGTTCAAAATGGTTCATCTCTGGTTCGGGTTTTCTATTCGGGCATCGGGTCAAGAAAAGTCTACGGGTTCGGTTCAAGGTTAAAGTTCTACTCGGGTCAGTGTGGTTCGGGTCGCGCATCGGGTTCGGGTCAAACCCGGTCAAACTTGGTGAACTCGGTCAACATCCTGGCGCGAAGATTTGGTAAAGATTAACGACGTGTTTAATATTTACGTTATATTTTTAGTTTTAATACTTATGTGACAAATGAGCTCGAACCGATTCAGAATAGTATTTAGTTTTCATTTTGTTGTTTTTACGAATTATATATTGATGATCGAATAATTGTTGAATTTTGATAAAATAATGACAACTTGTGTTGTCAGGGGTGTCCAAAAACAGAGGAAACTCTGCCCGTTTTTCGAGAAAAATCCGTAAAACGATTCGCATTTTAATATAAAAATATAGCCGATCAACTACAAACGCTTTTTATAAAAGTAAAAACAAGAGTATAATTTTCGATAACACTTTATGATATACGAAAACGACGACTCGGATATTGTTAACAATAATAAATATAGTATTTATGCTTATCCTAAACCTCGAAATTTCGACGATTCTTTTATAAGCTTAAATATAGCTATATGTTATTTCGAATATCAAATGACATGATTTCGTTTTGTAAAAATAAATATATAGTTTGTATATTTTTTTGAAATATCAAAAAAACACGATTTCGTCTTATAAAATAAATATAGTTTTTATATTTATTTCAAGTATCGTACCACACGAATTCCTTTATAAAAATAAATTTAGTTTTATATTTATTTCAAACACAACAACTCGAGGATTCTCTTATAAAATTAAATATAACTTTTTATATTTATTTCAAATGCCGAAACGGCATATACATATGTTTTGGCAAATATATACAAGACGCAATATATATAATACACGTTTATTATATATTACTTTCATACGAATATTCCTATATACGCAAACGACTTCTCGGGGCGACAAAGTTTAACTTAGTCATTTTCGTTAAGTTAACAACTTACGTCGAATCGTTCAGTTAACGATTCGGTAGAGCTCGATGACACGTAGTTTAGTTACTGCGTTTATTTAGAAACTTATAAGGTATTCCGTGTTAGGGATGTTATATAATGCACGCTAGCAAGTCAAGTCTTGGAAACGACATCACGAAGTCGTATATAGCTAGCTTTGCACAGGAATATTCAGGTGAGTTCATAACCCCACCTTTTTACAGTTTTACATTTTTCTAAATGTTTTCGGGGTGGAAAGACATGCACTTTTTGCAAAGCATACAAGAATTACATATTTCTAAACCATTTTACAAGCAAGTTTTAACTGACACAAATGGTTTACGAAAAGCTTATGTTTTATACCGGTTTTTCAAACAAGTGTATTTTTCGAGATGTACTTACACACGAATTCTAGTTTTCTAAACTACGGGAAAATACAAGTACAAAGAGGTACATTAAACTAAGGAATGACACAAAAGATCATGTCACGAATAGGGTAACATAAGCACCATTAATCAACAATATACCTAGACCACGGAACAAAAGGTTAGATCTAATAGGTTTCAGGCAGCCACACTCTTGGTGTCTTGGTGAAAACTAGTACCAAGCAGTGCTTTTGTGTCCCATTCGTGAATCGACAACTAGAAAAATGCCTAGGTTTGGTGGCTTCCTATGTCGTTACATATGTTAGTGGCCTCGCGAACCATTAACAATCTCGTATTCCTTACAAATACAGAACTCAGTGCAATACGTCTTTATAAATTACGTACCATGTTTTATACAAATTCAAAGCATAGAATTATGCAGGCATGAAGTCAAATTCAGGGTGGGCATTGACGGTTACACAAACTTTACAAATACAAGAGTTTACCAATACATGGTTTTATGAACATAAAGCATTACAAATACAAAGTTTCCATATAACATGACAAGAAAATGATTTTATATTCGTTTTCTCAACAATATTTCAAAAACCGGTTATTAAAAAAGATTTATTTCAAATCTTTTACAAACAAACTATGAACTCGCTCAACTTTATGTTGACTTTTTCGCATGTTTCTTTCTCAGGTTACTTTTCAAACAATGGAACGATTGGAATAGGAGAACCATTGGAGATTCGAGTACTTAGTGAGCGTTCAATTTTCTAGAAGTCTTAGCTTATTTGCTTCCGCTGTGTAATGAAGATACCAGTCCAGTCACGCCAATGCTCTGATATTTCGGGGTGTGACACGTCAAACGCGGCGAGACCCGGTGATGACACGTGTCATCAACGTGTTGAACCTATACGTGACCCGGATCAGCTACAACCCTAGACCCCCTATTACGCTGGCCGCGTAAGATGACCCTTAAGGTCTACACGGGCCGCGAGAAACTCAAGATCAACCCCTATATAATGGGAGCTCGGGCCTTCAGTCTGTTTCGTCCCAAATCTTTTCTTTCTCTCAAATTCTGAAGTGTAGGCATTATACACGGGTATAATACCCCCCTAAATAGCGAGGTTCTGCTCCGTTGTAAGTGTCATAACCCCTGGAGACGTATTAGATACTCTGCCCGATTGATCTAGGGTTCCGTAACGGCTGTCGTTGTTCTGCCCGACGTAGTCGTTGGAATGCCATCTCGGGGAGGGTATTACTAATGTTAAATTGGGTTATTATACTAACACGTGTGCATTTGTGTAATTTATAGATAATTTCCAGTAAACCCTTACATAAAATCTAAGACAGGAATATGAGTAATCTCCTTTTTGTAAACAGTTTTTACAAAATCTTAATCATTTTAGAATGCAATTTAGCAGTGATTGAGTCTTTGTAATTCTTCAATTACTGCCGGTATTATGGGGTTTTGTATACATTACTTGATAATCTTCACAATTGGACAATGGGTTAGCCAATGTGTGATATGACCATAGCCACAGATCCGGTCGAGTGGCAAGTACTGAATGAGTAATTGTGTAGATATAAACATTGTAATCGCTCTCAATATTGTTTAAATTAATAACACTTTTCTTGATTAAACTGGGATTCACTCACCAGTATTTCCCACTGACAAAATGTTTTTAAACGCGTTTCAGGTAACACAATGTGAAAGCCAATTAGAAGCCAGCTGGACAGCACTGAAGGCTTGGAAAAGTGGCTATAAAAGTTACCTAAATAAAGAAGGCGTTTAATTTTAATAAAATGGGATTTATCCCTATAAATCAGTTTGTAATGAAAACTTGGGTTTTAACCCAATGTGTTTATTTATATAAAATATGGTGTTTTACTCTGATAAAATAATTTCCTAACTACGGTCCTGATGTAATTTCCGCTGCTAAATTGATAAACACCGATACCACCGATACTGAGTTCGCGGCCGCCCGTTCCCAGGCGATTAGGGGGCGGGGGTTGTGACAATGTGAACCAAAGTCCATCAAAAGTGGATGACATCTTATGCTTAACTTCTTGACCCCACGAAACTTGTTTTCCAAATGCTGTCCTCTAGTTACCTGAAATACATGTTGAGTTTGAAAACGTCAACAAAATTGGTGAATTCATGTATTTAGTTTTGAATCAAATGAATCTTTAAAACATTTGAAGTTTTGTAACGAAAACCCGGTATGTATGTGAGTGCAGTATGTCTATCGCTTGCGTCAATCACATATCGTAGCTGGAACGAATGACAAAAGACTAGTGCAGAACTGAAGAACATTGAGTAAGAGTGTCTTCGTACGAATGGAGATTTGTACGAAGCCAAGAAACTTGTCAGATGTGCCTTCGTACGAAGGCCTGTAGCTTCGTACGAAGCCATACATTGTTTGGTCCGAACCTAGAAGTCTGTATATAGTAGTCTTGTTTAGTTCATTTGTAATCTTTGGACAACTTTGATGCGAAGCTCTGTCCATTTGGTTTTGTGGTGTAAACGTTGTAAGATTTTAATAGAAACCGGTTATATTTACATTTCTGTGTTCATTCCACACGTGATTGGATTCCGCACATTTCACGTGTCGGTAAGCATTCAAGGTCAAGAAATTCATCAAGATCCTGAATTCACAAGTGGTATCAGAGCGGGTGCTTGATTGCTAGGACTGAAGACACAGAGAATCATGTTTCTACATCAGATTCAGAGCTGATTTGATCTTCTTCATCTCACTTCTACTTCTATTCATCTTCTTCTCATTTTCTTTGAACTTTAAACTCGGATTTACGGTCTTCTCACGGTTAAAATCATCTAAGTTTTTGATATAACGTGTGAAAAACAGTTTTATAATCAATCCTACAAAGTTTCATATCAAAATTCGAACAAAATCAGATCCAAATCAGTGAAAATCATGAAAAACTTGAACATGTTCTTTGCCAGCATAGCTTCGAACGAAGCCACGTATTAGCAGCCTCGTTCGAACTCAAGTTATTGTTGATAGTTTGTATCAGTATTGTTGTGCAAAGCCACTATTTCAACTTTGAAAGAAGCCATACTTTGGTAGCCTAGTTCGAACACACATTTTCAGATCAAATTGGTGAGTTTGTACGAACACATCTTCGTACGAACCCACACTGAGTTTGATCAATCTATTTCCTGGCTTCGTACGAACGGAGGATATATTTAGTTATTTTACATATTTGATCAAGTGTTTGTTTGTTTTGCAGGTTGTTAAAAGATCAGAATCATGGCAGAAGAGTTTTACAACACGTTCTATAATGCATTTACCTCCGAGACATCAAAACCAACAAATGTTACACCGAAAAGCATTTCCAAAACTATAAATGATAACATAAATCATGAAAATGTATACGTAAATCATCAAAGGCCACCTAAACTAATGAACATTGAAGACTACCATTGGTGGAGTACACGTTTTGAAAATTGGGTGAAGGCTTATGCCTATGAAAGTTGGGTTTCGATGATTTACGGTTATGAAAAACCTGTAACTGAACAAATTTTTTTACTCCCAATTCCAGAATATTCAAAAACTCAGAAAGAAAAAAATTCTTATGAGCTAAGAATGGTAACATTACTACAACAGTCGGTAAGAGAGGATATTCTTTCTCTGCTTCAGCATGGTGAAACTTCAAAATCAATGTGGGAAGCTCTAAAGCTGAAAGCTGAAGGGGGGAAAAGACATCAAGAAAAAAAATCTCGTTACTAAAAAAAGAATTTGATTTGTTTGATTGTATGAAAGGAGAGACTGTTAGACAAATGATAGAGAGATTTTGTTATCTGAAAATTGAGTTAGAGCGTTTTGGAATCTACAAAGAAAGAGAAGAGATGGATGATAAACTCGTCGAGGCATTACCACATGAGAAAGATTGGAAAACCTATGTGATTGTTCTAAAATATGATGCCAAATTTGATGATATGACACTAGATAGTTTGATTGAAAAACTAGAGGGACATGATTTACTGTTACAGAAACAAAGCAAAATGTCCAGTTCTAGTTATCAATAGAATGTTGATCTGTATTACAAAAGAGGAATGCCACAGAGCAATGAGTTGACAAAGATCAAAACAACATTCAGTGCAGATAAATCTGGTGATTCGTCAAACAATAAATCGTCAAGCTATGATCCGGGATATCATTCTTTGTCTGCTTCATCTAAGTCTGGTTCTAGTCAAGACTGGAAAAATTCTCCACATTTGAACAATGAGTTTGCTCAACAGCACAAGAGTTTCTTAGCATCTATTCTGGTATCTTATGAAGGTTTAATTGGAGGAAAGATTGGGAATCCGAACATGGCGAAGGAGGATTACGACCAGGTTGATCCAGAAGAGATGGGGCACATGGACATTCGCTGGTGCATGGCAAGTGTCATCAGGAGAGCTCAAAGGTTCATGGAAATCACCGGTAGAAAATGCTTGGAAGGTCCAGACATGAAGATAGGTTTTGATAAGAAAAAATGTACTTGCTTCAAGTGTAAACAAAAGGGGCACTTCAAAAGGGAATGCACAAACAACAAAGCTAATGATAGTGTGAATCCGTTTCATGATGATTATTACAAGAAAGCTATCTATCATCACAAAAACGAGCAACCGACAAGAAAGCAGCTTGATGAAGGATCGTCTAAAGAAAAGAAACATGCTGTGTCGACAATTCATGATCGTAGTGAATCCAGTATTCTTCAAGATGATAGCAAATGGAGGATTTAAGATGATGAAGGGTTCAATTGGAATGATCATTTTAAAGAAGATGGAGAACTCAAAGCAATGGTTGCCAAGATCAAGATAAGCCGAGAGGAAATAGAGGCACAATGTTATTTGGATAGTGTTTACGATGCTTACAAAGAAGGAAGCTGGGAAAAAGATGGGATACTGAGATAGATTGTTATGTTGATCCGAAAGGTAATCCGACAGTTGATCCAGAAGAGGTAGATTTTGATGCCTTAGTGGCTAATATACCAACTGAGGATGTTTAGCGTCATGGGATTAGAGAGATCCGAGGTTACATAGAAAAGGTTGAAGAAGAAATCTATAAGGTGATCTATACAAGCTTGGAGAAAAAGAAGAAGAAGACAGTGGAGGAGATTGTGGTTGAAATCAAGAAGTTGATGGATGAAGTGAAGAAAACAGCTGATGAAAAGCTAGAGAAGAAGGATGAGGAAAGTCTGAAGGCAGAAGAAGCTATGGTGCCTAATGCTGAGGTAAGAACTCGATCTGAATCTTTTAAAATGTTAGATAAAGTTGATCATAAAACTGATCAACAATGCAAGAAGTGCATGGAAATGTGCAAAGCTTGTATTGAAAAGGATAACAGTCTAAGACCCAGATACATTGAATTTACTAAGATTGAAAAGATTTTCAAAGAGAAATGTAATGAAATGTTAGAAAATGAAAAGTTTTTGAAACAAGAAAATGAAAAGTTAACACAAAAATGTGATGATCTTGCAAAAGAAAATAAAGTTTTGAAAGAAAAATGTTCAGAAGTTTGCAACGAATGTGTTCCAAAAGATAAAACTATTCAAGAATTGCAAAAAGAATATGATGGAATGAAATTGTCATACCACACGGTAAAGGAAGCTTATGAGATTTTGAAAAGTAAAGTCACAAGTCAGGATAATAGATTGTCTGCTTGTCAGAAATCAAATGCATTTCTTGAAGCAAGATTTGCAGGAAAACAAAAGGTTTTAAATGACTATATTGATGAAGTTGCTAAACTTAAACAAGAACTAGCTGAAAAAGAAAAATTAGTTAATAAACTTCAAAGTTATCATGCTTCTTCATATATTCTGGAACGTATTTTCAACATCACAGCGGATGGAAATGTCACACCCCGATATTTTAACCACAAACCGGTGGGCCCGGTGGGGAGTATCGTGACGTAGTTGATATCATCATAGTCAATTAAACACAGTTATAGCATAGCGGAAGGCTTGGAAGGTAAATTGCTATTACAAACCGAAAGTTTAAAGTACGAATAGAAGAATATATAGACGGTTGTAAAGAAAGGATCCACAGGCGGATCTAAATATAATGCAAAACATGTTCAACAGACTTAAGGCATTACGGACTTTCAAGATCCTCTACTTAACGCCCAAAAGCTCCCAGCCTAGTACGTGTAGTACCTGTCACTTAGTCTTTTGAAAATACATCAGTTTACATGGGTAAATACAATTAACCGACTCTTTTGAAAGCATTTATGAAAATTGGTTTAGATGCACAAGGCACAAAAATTCTTTTATAACTTGGGACAATTATATTTATAATATTGTATACAGATTTACATGTTTGTCATACATTTAGGGCCCGGTATAGAAGCCGAGACATGATTAACCGACACACCACTAATATAAACCCACAAGGAGTTATCCCCAACAATTTGGGTATATCTTTTTACATACGCAACTGTCAGGTGTATGCCTACACCCCGTGCTTAAGTCGTGGCAATTTGCAATTAAATGAGCCGAGGATATCCAGGACACGGTCGTATTAACCCCCAATGTTTACGTTATCAAACAAAACAGATTAAAACGGGTTATGCGGATTTATTAATCACAATCTGACCAAATGATCCCATACCCGACCAAGCGGTAATATTTTACCATATCCCAAGCCCGTATATGGAAAATAAGTTAAAAGTATTTTCCTGAGTTTCTAAATGCGAGATCTATCTACTCAGCTTTATAATGTACTTAGACTCATGAAGGTAGCTTTTACCGGGGCTCCCTAATCTGGAACGAAAGTTTTATTAACCTATTAGATTACTAACGGGTCTTATTTAAGTGGGAGACTTAGACCGGTTAGTTTAAAGTAGGATTTACGGTATAAAACGCTAGATTAAGCGATGACCAGAATGGAATGTAATTTAGACCTAAAAAGTATGGAGACTTGTATTATATGGGTAAACTAAATACATTCTGGATTTTTAAGTTTAAATGATAAGGTTAAACCCGTTTTGGTTAATATATGCAAACTAGTTACATAAACCGTACCGAACGCGTGTAAGCATAAACGGGTAAACGGATGAGTCACATACTAGTTCCATAAGTTATTATGCTTAAAATATGTCATGATATCAGTAGGATATCAGTAATTATGCCCATAAAAGTTTTAAAACCGAATTTAGCCTTATAAGGGCATTTTGCTCATTTTAAGGTTTATAAAAGAGGTTTATATGCAAACTGAGGTTCTGGTCATAAACCTTCTGTAAAAATATTTAATTTATGTTTTTATAACATTAGGATATCATATATATGTGTGGTTTATGATTTATGGCCAAACTATGCACCGTAGGTGCATTTTAGTCATTTCACACATAGTTTTAAGGACTTATTTGGGATTCTGAGTTCATAACTTATACCAACTGTAAAAATATTAAAAATGGTTTATAATTTCAGTAGGTAACAAGTATTGGGTGCTAAGTATGGTTTAAAACCATACTGTGCACCTATTTAGCGTAAAAGTCGAGAAATGACGATTATTTCGATGTTTAGGCAATTCTATGGTTATGACCAGCTTTGAATGGTCAAAATAATTTATTTATCAAAACATATCAGTAACAAAAAGGTTTTTGCATGTTAATTATATTTAGAACCTAATTTGAGTGTGAAAAGGGTATTATCGTCATTTACTAACATGCAAGAACTTTAAGTTAAACTCAGAAAATAATCTGTTTAGATATCCCAAATAATCCCAAATATGATATCATATCAGTAGGTAATGAGTTTTTATGTTAAATTATGCTAAAACGCATTTTATGTGGAAAAGGGTATTTTAGTCCTTTTTAAAGTTTATATTTTGATTAATTAAGCAAACTCGGTTTATGACCAGTTTATAAATGTTAAAATATGCTAAACATGTTAACATATCAGAATATAATTCATTTGTATACTTAGTTATATTTAAAATCTCATTTTCAATAAAAAAGGCATAATAGTCAAGTTTAAGCATAATAACGGAATCAAGTAAAATAACTCAGATTACTAGGTGACCATGTAATATAACCTCAGAGGGTTATACTACTACATAATATGATCACAAAGGAACCTTAATACATAAAGGAACTAAGCTAATTTGGATCAGATCTGAAAGTCAAAGCAAAAGTCAAACTTTTGCGACTTTCGGTTGCAAACCGAGCCTAAACTTAGAATTGTCGGGTTGAACATGTTTAGACATGTTCTAATAATATTTACCAAGTTATTAAAGTGATAAAACATATTTTATAACTTCTACATTATCAGATTTGAATTTATTTTAAAACTGACCGTTTGACTTTTTATGTTAATTACTTTGACCCGACAATTAACTAAGTAAACGTGGTAATTAGGAGGTGCCCTTTTGAGGGATTAACATCTACCTATTTACGATCACGTAGCCATATCCGCCTCGAACAATGGCTGGACCGTTTAGGTCTAAACCGAAAGTCAAAGCCGTTTTGCGGCAACTTTGACTTTCAGCATAAAAACCGAACTAAAGTGGCTAAGGACACTTACAACAGGTCCTAGCTTGAAATCTTGACTAAGGAAGAGCTTCCTTTTGATCAGGAACCTCAGAGAAGGAGTTTAGAAATGATTTTTGATGGTGTAAGTTTGAATGGTGAAAGAAGGCACCTATTTATAGTGAAACAAGGTGTCTTAGGATCAATCCATGTGTTCTTGATCATCCTCAGATCATTACAAGTGTTCTAGTGTTAGTAAATACCATCAAACAAGCCCTGGTTTCGAGATTCAGGCATGCAATGGCGGTTTGTGTGGGCTGCAAGGCTGCAACATGCAGCTGTCTAGTTTTTCGTTACTGGGCAGTTTCTTGCGGGCCGCGTAAGAATAAATCTTAGTTCTTAAACAAGTTTCAACATTGGCAGTTTCAGTCCCTGGTCCTTATTAACTTCATATAACTTTCATTTTAGCACTATTGACCCCTATAGTTAGTTTTTAGGGTCTTGGGACTTACAACAAACATCATTAGGCTTCCGTTTAGTTAGAGATCACCCGAAAGGCACTAGTTTCTCTACTTGACGCTTTTAACCCTTTTTCTTGAGATCTTGCACAACTTATTAAATAACGATACCGAAACCCTATGTAATTAACATTTAGCATTCTTGGAAGTATAATTGGACATTACGAAGCTCCGGGTTTGTTAAAAGGTCACTCAGAGGTAAGAATTAATATGTTGACATGTTTAACCCCTTCGTCTTATAACTTTCACTTGTTTTTCACAAATGGCTTCTCATGCCCAATAATTTATTCGTTTAAGAATACGAACATTGTGTATGTTGACAATTTTAGTCCCTCCGCATACAACTTTTTACTGTTTTTCAACTTTAGTCCATGAAAATTAATTTGTTACACGTTTAGGGTTTAGGACACGTGTCTTTACATAATTGGACACGATTTCACAAGGTGTTACAGGAAAAGATTCCGAAAAGAACAAAAAGGGAATTGGGTCAGAATACCACCAGGTTCCACCACCGTTGGAGGATAATTATACATTCTATGATGGAGAAAAGGTGGAAAAAGCAATAAATATGGTTGACCAATTACCTGACAACATCGATGTAACTTGCACCAAATATGATGATCTCAGTGATTCAGAGGTGGTAGGTAAGGTTGTTGAAAGCGTTTTATTAGAGGAGTCTACCAAAACAGATAAGTTTGAGTCACAAGATGAAAATGAGGGAAGTTTTCATGAAAGTTATCTTAAAAATTTAAAATCTAAGAAAGATGAGGATGATGATTCAACAGGATTGGTGTATACCATGATTGGATCGGACAAATTATTCTCAGATACTGAATTCCCGATTTAAAATGTGATTTCAGATAAAGTTGACAAAGGGTTCAAACTAGTAGAAATTTAGAAGTCTGAAATTTCAAAATTTGCTGGAAAGAGCAAGAAGAGTTCTTATAACAAACCTAATTACAAGAAGAAAAACATGAGGGCTAGGTTAGGTTATAAGAAGAAAAAAATCAGAAAAGATTTGAAAAGAAAAATCATTATAACAAAGTGAACTTTGTTCATGGAACAAGTTCCGAGGAAGAGAAAGAACTCCAATTTAGGCGACAGTCTAATGAAGAGTTCTATGCTAAAAACAAACAACAACAACAGGTTAAAGATGTTTCCAAGAGAACATGCTTTAAGTGTGATCAAATTGGACATCTCAGTCGAAAATGTCCAAATCTTAAACCTGTTGGTGTTGAGAAGAAAAAGAAGCCTGATGTTGTGAATAAGAAATCAATCAAGTTTGAATCAAAATAAACTTGGAAGCCGAAAATTTCTAAGGCTGAATCTCAACAATCTTGGAAACCGGTGACACCCATATTTAGGACAACACAAAGTTGGAAAACAACGGTTGTTGCAACAAAACCAAACCAGTTTTGGAAATCAAAAGTTGTTATTCAAAATCAAAAAATTCAAAATGAATCAAAATTTTATAAAAGGAATGTTTCAAAAGGTCAAATTTGGGTGGCTAAGAAACAAATGACTTCTGTAAGTGATAATCAAATTGAAGATGTTTTTTAGAAGAATGAACGAAACTATCCAGTTCTACCTGGAAAGATTTATGTTCAGCTACCTGAGTCTAAACAGACTTGGGTTGCATTGTTCAATTTATCGAATTATTTGAATGTGCAGGTGCTCCAGAAGATGGATGATTGTCAAAATGAACAGAGGAGTAGCCGGGCACAAGAGGAGGCTGCGGATCCCTGCAACTGAATCAGGGAGGTTGTTCGTTTCTGTACATAAATAAATCATATTACAAAAACCTTAACAAGAGAAAAAATTAAAAACCCAAAATATGTTTTTATTTTGTCAAAAATTGAAAAACGAAAAAATACGTTTGGTTTTAAATTTTGTCAAAAATAAAAAATTACAAAAATATGTTGATTGAATATGCCGAAACCCTCACGGCTGAACAAACATGATTATTTCACAATTGAAAATGGTTTTAACATTGTTAAAAATCAGTGTGTTGTAAATCATGGGGGTATTTTCTGCAAAACAGAGCATGGTAAGCAGAAAATGGATGGCGAGACAAAGCTATCTACATCGGGTTGTCAAATTCTCTTTAAATGTTTTGAATTTTAGGGGGAGTAAATATTTTCAGAAAATACAAAAACATTTGAAAATTTGAAAAACTAAAACGCCATTGATACAAAACGCCAAAGCTTAATAATAAAACGTGTTGTATATTTAACAGATAGATTGAACAAACAGTAACTGAAAGTTAATTATTAACATTTATTACAAAAAATTATCTCCAAAACTACGCGCCAAAAACATCATTATATAAACGACGTTACCATCGCTTCCATTGATCATACTAAAAACTCCATCTTTAACAAAAACGCCAAATTCCAAAAAAAAAAAGACTCTGAATGGAAGAAAAATGGCAACCATAGTTTTATGGAGATACACCCTCAGAATCAGAAGATTTGTGATCCGTTTTGACAACAGAAGAAGAGTGTTTGTTAAAACAATCAAAGCCATATTGAACATGGAAGAAGTACAGAAGGGGATCCTAGCACTTGGCGTCCCTCTTGATAACCACTGTGATAAAACACATACGGTTATAAGAAGATTAATCAGAAAATTTGGACCAAACAAGGCAAATACAAAAAACGGAACCAGTCATCACATCATGGTGTTTTGATAAAGACACAGACATGGTCACCATTATATGTGACAACGGAGAGCAGGAAGACTACATGCTTGAAAACATCATGACCAAGCAGGGTCTTGGGTTCTTGGGTTCTTGGAGGAGTTACACAACGCCACATGTTTGAACACGGACATGAACATAAAATTGGCGTTGTTGCAGAACATGTTCAAATGGAGGCTTCAAAATCTTTAAGAACAAGAAACCAATGAAAGTGAAAGTGATGACTTGGATGAGAGACTGGAAGAAGAATTCGAAGAAGAAGATGAGGGGAGTGATGGATACTTCTCAGACAAAGTCCCTTCTGACGAGGAGTTTTATTTTTTTTTCTTTTGTGTAATTTTCTCTGTGTTTCTTATGTACTTTTCAAATAATAAAATACTATATTTCTCTCATTAGTTACAGAACACCAAAATGCCACAAAAGCCAGACACCAAAATTTAATTAGTGTATTTTATCATCTTGATTACAAAACACCATTAAATACAAAATGCCAAACTTGAAAGATGGGGCGTGTTAAAGCCTTAACTGATAAAGCTGAACAAACAATAAATACAAACAGTGACTGAAACTGTCACACCCGCTCATAGCGGAAGCGCGAGGTGTGATTTGATCGGTTCTCATTGTATAACAATATAAGTGAACATACTAAATGAATAAAAACAAGCTCCAATGCCATTGTCATAATCGTTTCAAAAGAACGCAACATAAGTTAAATGTATTGGTTACAAACCATCAAATGAAAATAAGTTGTCATTGTTTTATACATCAAAATGTAAGTCTTAAAATGTCAAGGCTTTGACCACTATATCACCGCAAAGAGGCGGTATATAACGGGCAAGCCCTTTAAATGGTGGCATGGAGTCTTGATACTTGCTTTCCTTGACTGAAATGTCCGCATGGTCCACTAATTTCTTGAAATACATGTTACGTTTGAAAACATCAACAAAAGTTGGCGAGTTCATGCAGTTTAGTTGTATGAGATGTATCTGTAAAATGTGAGTTGTATAAAATGTATCTGTAAAATGTGAGTTGTATAAAATGTATCTGTAAAATGTGAGTTGTATAAACTATATCTGTAAAATGTGAGTTGTATAAGATGTATCTGTATGTAATGATGTAGTATGTAAAGCGTCAATGAAATCGTTGATCAAAAATGTTTCGCGAGGACATTAATATGTGTGACGAAATAGGAAGCAATCCAAACCTAGACGATTTCGTGTAGACTACTATCGACTGGGACACAAACGCACTCTTCTGTATGGGTCCACGACCAAGAGTGGGGCTCGCCAAAACCCATTAGATCTAACCACTTATACCTAGGTCCAAACTGGATTAATGTTGCTTAGATGTATGACCCTAATCGCACATGATCTAAGGTGTTTCATTCCATGACTTAACATACATTTGAACATGTATTTTCCCTGATAGTTGTAAAGTTGTAAAGCATTTAAAATGAATAGGGGACATGAACTCACAGAATCGCGTCCGTGAATAGAAGTAACTATGATCTCACGTGCGGTCGTCCTGAATAGTGTTGCGACCTACAAATGTTCTTATATTTGTTAGACACTTCGGTCTTTGTAAATGACTTCAGTACAAGTCTTGTGTCTTGATTGTGTGTAAGACTTGTATGTCATTGTTTTTCATTGAACTGTGTATTAGATGTATGATTTGTTAAACTGTTATATATATATATATATATATATATATATTTCACAAAATATATATATGTAATCTTGTATCTTGTGTGTTGTATCATCAGGTCTTGCCCTCTTGATTTCATGTCTTGTATGAATAAATTGTATAATTGTATTTTCATCAATTATATGTCATTGGGCCGAGCCCATATCTTAATGTTATTGGGCCTAGCCCATGAATTTATGTTATTGGGCCATAATATTATTGGGCCTAAATATTATTGGGCCCAAATGTTATTGGGCCTTAGCCCATATGTTTTGACATTGGGCTTAGCCCATGTATTCATGTTATTGGGCCTTAGCCCATATGTTTTGACATTGGGCTTAGCCCATGTATTCATGTTATTGGGCCTAGCCCAAGTATTTTGATAAGCCCATTTATGAAGATAAGCCCAATTGTAAGTATAAGCCCATTTATAAAAATAAGCCCATTTGTAAGTATAAGCCCATTTATAAAAATAAGCCCATTTGTAATTATAAGCCCATTTATAAAACATCTTTTATTTTATAAAAATCACCATACATGGAGTTTTTAGTTAAATAGAAGACATATAAGTTTTTATAAGTTTCTAAAATTTCGACTTTTGGTTAACGGTAATATATATATGTATCCGCGTCGAAAGATCGCCTAAGCGTGGTAGTAACTCCTCGGAATGGCGATATGTTTATAGATTCGCCCGTTGTCCGTTTTGACCATAAGTTGTGTCCGAAGGCTCGGAATGTCACACCCCCAAAATCCACTTGCGGAATACCACCGCTTGGAGGCGTGACTGACCAGGATCCAGCCACCAATCATATTGAACAAGCATGTAAGTGGTTATAAAATCCAACCAATACAATTGGTGTCCAAACAAAACATAGTTTAAGTTGCAAGCGGAAGCATAACGTTCAAAACCAAAACATAAGTTTAATTGTTTCAAAGTTTAACATGGCACACAGCTGTCCATGTCCCACAACGACTCTTTCCCATGCAAGCTCCAGCTAAGTACCTATTGACCTGCAAAGCATGTAGTAATGAGTCAACAATAATGTTGAGCGAGTTCACAGTTGGGTGTTCGTTTTAGGTTGTTTCGAAAACAGTTTCCTTTATCTGGCATCCTGCCGTGGGGGTTACCCCATAGTTGAAAACGTGATTTGTTTAACCCAATTACCCTGGCAATCCAGCCGTGGGGGTTACCCCATGTTTGATTATCTAGCTCTACGGCCGTGGGGGCTACCCCATGTATGTTACTAGACTTGTTACCATATCGACTGCTGACTGTAGTCATGTTTATGTGCCCTTAGCGTTGGTGTCTATCATCACCGACGTGCCATAGTCCATTAGTTCACGCCCGTCCTCTGCGGCACGGTGTGAGGCTTGTCAAACCTAAATAGCGCTATCTAACTAATGACCCGCTCGCCATTGGCCCGGCGATTAAGTCGATATAAAAAGGAGGGACTTCGTGATAGAGTTTTGGTCTAGTACGAGTTATCTGTCCATGAGGACGAGGAATTATATTCCTGAACCGATGCTGTCCTACCCAAGAAAGGACGAGGAATCCATGTTCCTTAACCCCAATTCCCAACCCCTGGGAATCCCATGCTTTGTAGAAAGTGTGAACTCACCTTGGTTTGCTCGGCAGATAAACGAAGGGTCAAATCAAGCTAATTATGGTCAAACACGTCCTAGTATGGTTACCACACAAGTCAGACACAAACCAAGTAATGCACGTACATTTTCTACACGTATACTAGCACGTTGCAAACAGGTGTTATTCATGGCAGTCCAATCAACAGTGCACAACATACACAATTAACAATACACATAAAGTCCATATATTCGGCCCAATTACTTAGCCCTGTAATCATGCAGGTCCAAACAGAATATACATAATCAAGTGGTCTCGAGTCGAGACTAGAGATCTCGAGTCGAGACGGTGCTGTCTCGGTTTAGCCTTCAACACTCGAGACCTGGTGGTCTCGAGTCAGGTCTCGAGTTGCAACAAGACCCGTAACCTGGTTTCGAGTCATGTTGTTTGTGCTGGTAAGGTGTGGTCTCGAGTCGAGACTAAGGGTTCTCGACTCGCAATCTATGTCGCAACCGTGGTCTCGAGTCGAGACCAGGGGTCTCGACTGGCATACCTGCTGATTGCCAGCATTTGTACTAGCCAATAGAATTTCGATTTCATGTAACTGTGTGCTATCCAACCAAAATGCATTAACATGTTTTCTTGTCTAAAACCTTAATCACTCGAATCAAACATAGCAATTTTCAAATATTCATATCACATTCAACAAGTTCTTCATTAGGGTTTTCAAACCTTTGATACATAATCATCCTATCCCTACTACATTAAATTCAGAACAACTAGCATACATCCAAAAATATGTTTATCCATTTATGAGGAAATCATGTTAACATGTGGTCAAAACATCATTAACAGTAACAACACATGACTCGGTTTCTAACTAGCATCAAGATTCATTATTAACTTCTAACAACTAGCATGCATTCCTCGGTTCTAAAGCACGTATTCACATTCCTGTATGTTATAACCATCTTGCATATTATCATCAATGCTCATCCATTTCCATATTACCTAACATACCATCTACACATCAAGCTAGCATAATGATTATCTAATCGTTTTAACCCACACAGCCATATAGAAACATGTATATCATTCCACAAACACACACCTTTGTCATACATTGTCACTATAATGAAAGGAGCAACTAACCGGTTCAAGTGTGGGTAAAAAGGTGTAGAGTATCGAAGAATGAGGCTCCTAAACGGTGTGTACGGGCTGATCCGAGACCTCCGATGACTGCCGGTTTGAGTCCGAGAGATGGAGGGGAAGGTGATGCTTGATTGTTAGGGTTTTAGTGAGAGAGAATGTAGGAGAGTGTGGGAGTGAGTGTAAGGGAAATGTGGATGATGGCATGGGTTTTATATCAAATGGTGCTCCCTAATGGGCTTCCGGGTGGACAACAGGAGGTGCGGCCCAACTGTTCACTCAAGACCAAGCGGTCTCGAGTCGGGTCCTTGTGTTTTGGTTCCGGTTCACTACATACATCCTTGTCTAACACTATACTTTATACGTACACATTAATAACACATAGCACATCAAGATAATCACGAACTTTCCTTTACTAATATATAAACACATAATGTTCAAGCATGTTACTTCAAGATGAAATGAAGCTAGTTAAGTTGTATGGTTTTCCTGGGGTGTCACATCCTCCCCCCGTTGATCTGGAATTTCGTCCCGAAATTCCGTAGCTTCAGCCTCAGTAGTGGTTGTACTGTTTGCGAATAGTTGGGGATACTTTTGTTTCATCTGATCTTCGCGTTCCCAGGTGAACTCTGGGCCGCGACGTGAGTTCCAACGAACTCGAACGAGAGGTATTCTAGTGTTCTTGAGGACCTTAACATCCCGGTCCGTGATTTCAACTGGTTCCTCGACGAATCGTAACTGCTCGTCGATGGTGAGCTCCTTCAAAGGAACTATGAGGGTCTCATGTGACAGACACTTCTTCAGATTCGACACGTGGAAAACGTTGTGAACTGCACTGAGTTCTGCTGGTAAGTTCAGTTTGTAGGCCACCTTGCCTATTTTCTCGGTGATTTCAAAAGGTCCGACGTATCGTGGGTTAAGTCTGCCTCGTTTGCCAAAACGAACCACACCCTTCCAGGGTGAAACTTTGAGTAGTACACGCTCCCCAACCTGGAGCTCTAGTGGTTTTCTGCCCTTATCGGTGTAGACTTTCTGACGGTCACGAGCTGCCGCCATGCGTTGTCGTATTTGAGCAATTCGTTCAGTTGTGTCTACCACATGTTCTGGACCAGTGATCTGACTATCCCCCACCTCTGCCCAACAGAGAGGTGACCGGCATTTACGCCCGTACAATGCCTCAAACGGAGCAGCCTTAATGCTGGTGTGGTAGCTGTTATTGTACGAGAATTCCACAAGTGGCAGATGCTTTTCCCAGCTGTTGCCAAAGTCGATTACACATGCACGAAGCATGTCTTCTAAGGTTTGAATAGTGCGCTCAGACTGCCCGTCCGTCTGAGGGTGATATGCTGTGCTCATGTCTAAACGTGAGCCAAAGGATTTGTGCATTGCTTGCCACAGCTCTGAGGTAAAACGCGCATCTCGATCCGAGATAATAGAGGTGGGCACCCCGTGCCTCGAGACAACTTCCTTGAGGTATACTTCTGCTAGAGTGGAGAATTTATCCGTTTCCTTGATAGCCAAGAAGTGTGCAGACTTTGTGAGTCGATCCACGATCACCCAAATAGTATCATTTCCGCGCTGGGATCTAGGCAGGCCAGTAACGAAGTCCATGGAAATTTGCTCCCATTTCCATTGTGGTATCTCTGGTTGTTGGATTAGGCCGGAGGGTTTCTGGTATTCAGTCTTGACTCTCGCACAGGTCAAACACCTGCTGACGTAAGTTGCTATGTGGGCCTTCATGCTAGGCCACCAATACGTAGTTTTGATATCGTGGTACATCTTATCCGAACCAGGGTGTACCGAGTAGCGTGACTTGTGTGCTTCATCCATCACAAGCTCTCGTAGGTTGCCATAGAGTGGGACCCAAATGCATCCCGTTACGTAGTAAGCACCGTCTTCCTTCTGTTCTAAGCGTTGCCTTGAGCCGCGTAGGGCTTCAGCCCTGACGTTTTCTGGTTTCAATGCTTCTACCTGAGCGTCTCGTATTTGGGAAGGAAGACTAGAATGTATAGTGAGTTGTAAAGCTCGTACGCGCTTAGGCGCAATGTCCTTTCGACTGAGGGCGTCAGCCACAACATTGGCCTTGCCCGGGTGATACCTGATCGAGCATTCGTAGTCATTCAGTAGTTTGACCCATCGTCGTTGTCGCATATTCAGTTCCTTCTGTTTGAAGATATGCTCGATGCTCCTGTGGTCGGTGTAGATGGCGCACTTGGTACCGTACAGGTAATGTCGCCATATCTTAAGTGCAAAAACAACAGCTCCCAGCTCTAGGTCGTGCGTAGTGTAGTTTCTTTCTTGAACCTTGAGTTGGCGTGAGGCGTAAGCTATAACTTTATCTCGTTGCATCAATACAAAACCAAGACCTTGAATTGATGCGTCGCAGTAAACCACAAAGTCGTCTGTGCCCTCTGGCAATGAAAGGATAGGTGCGCTGCAAATTCTATCCTTTAAATGCTGAAATGCTAATTCCTGTGCATTTCCCCAGCGATAAACAACGCCTTTCTGCGTTAGTGAGGTGTGAGGTTGTGCAATCTTGGAAAAATCCTTAATGAACCTCCTGTAGTAACCTGCCAAACCCAAGAATTGGCGAATTTCCCTTGGTGTACGAGGTGCAGGCCAGTTCTTAATTGAGTCTACCTTGGATGGATCAACGTGAATCCCATCCTTGTTCACCACATGGCCTAAGAAATGGACTTCTCGAAGCCAGAAGTCGCATTTCGAGAACTTTGCGTAAAGCTGTTCCGTTCGAAGGAGTTCCAGAATAAGTCATAGGTGCTGCTCGTGTTCCTCCTGACTCTTAGAATAGATCAGGATGTCGTCGATGAAGACTATAACGAACTTGTCCAGGTAAGGTTTGCACACTCGATTCATCAAGTCCATGAAAATCGCAGGTGCGTTTGTCAGCCCAAAAGGCATGACCAAAAACTCATAGTGTCCATAACGAGTTCTGAAGGCCGTTTTGGAGACGTCCTCTTCTCGGACTCTCAGCTGGTGATATCCCGATCTCAAATCAATCTTTGAATAGTAGCTCGACCCTTGCAGCTGGTCGAACAAGTCGTCAATGCGTGGTAGAGGATAACGATTCTTCACCGTCACCTTGTTGAGTTCGCGATAGTCGATACACATTCTAAAGGTACCGTCTTTCTTCTGCACAAATAGCACTGGAGCTCCCCAGGGCGATGAGCTAGGACGAATAAAACCCTTATCCAAGAGTTCTTGTAGTTGCGTAGAGAGTTCTTCCAACTCTGATGGAGCTAAACGATAAGGTGTACGAGCTATAGGCGCAGCTCCAGAAGCTAGTTCAATCTGAAATTCGACCTGGCGATGAGGCGGAAGGCCAGGTAATTCCTCAGGAAATACCTCAGGATAGTTGCGTACAATTGGAAAATCTTCTATCTTCTTCTCTTTCTCCGAGGTGTCAGTAACGAGAGCCAATATGGCAGTGTGGCCCTTTCGCAAGCACTTCTGGGCCTTAAGAAAAGAGATGATGTTCTCAACAGCACCCCTCTTGTCGCCACGAATCATGAGAGGTTCGTCACCAGAACCAGGAATACGAACAATCTTCTCGTTGCAAAGAATCTCTGCTCGGTGTTGGGATAACCAATCCATCCCAATGACAACGTCGAAACTACCCAAGACGATAGGAATGAGGTCGATAGAGAAGGTCTGGTTAGCAAGAATAAGTTTACACCCCTTGACTACGTGTGCGACCTCTAAACTCTTACCATTTGCTAGCTCTACAGTGTGCTTGTTGTTCAAAGGTGTTGGAATACGCTTAAGCATTTGACTAACTTCTAGTGACACGTAGCTAGTATCGGCACCCGAATCAAATAAAACTGTAACATAAAAGTCGTCGAGAAGGAACTTACCCGTCACAACATTGGGGTCATTCCTTGCTTTACCTTGACCAAGCACGAACACTCGCCCCCTGGCACCATTGTTGTTGTTGTTGTTGTTCCCATTGTTACCATTCCCCTGATTATTGTTATTGTTGTTGTTGTTCTGGTTCCTATTCAGTTGGGGGCAATCTTTCTTGAAATGGCCTTCAGCTCCACACTGAAAGCACCCTTTGTTGATACCTTGCTGCTGCTGCTGCTGTCGTTGGTTCTGAGGGGCTTATTGTTGACGATTCTGGTTTGCGGGGTATAAGCTTCTGCAATCCTTGGCGGCGTGACCTGGCTTGTTGCACCGATGACAGTTGCCCCTGGTGCATGGCCCGCTGTGGTGTAGGTTGCAGCGATTGCATTTGGGGTGATTCCCCTTGTGCCCACCATGACTTTGACCACCAGATGATTGCTGACTGGGGCTCTTGTAGTCATCAGTCTTTCTCTGCTGAGACTGAGATTGTACAGAAGTTGAACCTTTGCTTGAAGTTCCATCCTATTTCCTCTTGTTGTCACTAGGAGCATCCGAAGTAGCTGTAGCGCTTATACACTTTGGTAGCCTGTTCTGCTCGACCGCCTGATCAGTGAGACGGTGAGCCAGCTGAACAACCTGCTGGATGGTGTCGAGGTTTGCTGAAGTCACATGACTTTGGATTTCTGGCACTAAGCCCTTGAGAAAGAGTTCAATATGCTTAATTGGAGGGTCCACCATAGTAGGACACAGTAATGCAAGCTCATTCGATCTCTTAGTATATGCCTCAATTTCTGACCCCGTCATCTTGAGGTTGTAGAACTCGACTTCCAGCTTATGAATGTCGTCACGACTGCAGTATTCCTCCTTGATCATTTCTTTAAAATTGTTCCATGGGGTGGCGTTAGCAGCAACCAACCCAAGCATTTGGACCTGAGCATTCCACCATGTGAGAGCTAAACCCTCGAGAGTACCGGTAGCATACTTCACCCTGCGCGCCTTAGGGCATTCACACATTTCGAAAACTGACTCGAGCTTCTCAAACCAGTGGAGGAGACCTACAGCTCCTTCAGTGCCGCTAAAAGTAGTGGGTCGACAGTCCATAAAAGTTTTAAAGGTGCACACAGGTGGCTGAGCATGTTGACCTGTTGTGGGTGAAAGAAAGGACAGAGTTTAACACAAAGGTTGGTTCACGAGAGTAGGATCTAAAGATCCTAGAATGAGTTTGGACTGCAGGATATACCTCCTGCTTGTGCAGCTGCAAGTGCCGCAGCAACTTGTTCGTTAATCAGAGCCGTCAACTGGGCTTGAGTCATGTTAACGCGTCCACTCATGATCTTCATATAAGAGGGAAACATGAGTGAGAGAGGTTCGTGAAAGTGTGATGACGGAAGAGAGTAAGCACACATGTGTTCTCATACTATAGTTGCTACGTTTATCTAAGCATACCACGAGCATAGTTCTATGAAATCTAGCAAGTAGGTAACAGAACATAAATCATATCACCTAGAATGTCGAGCCTTGCATGTGGAGTGAAGCGTCGTTGTGGACCGTTGAGCACTGTACAGGTTATAGTCTAGTTTTAACAAAAACGTTTTCCCTTTATTAAAACCAAGTTCTCTATAACCAATGGCTCTGATACCAATCTGTCACACCCCCAAAATCCACTTGCGGAATACCACCGCTTGGAGGCGTGACTGACCAGGATCCAGCCACCAATCATATTGAACAAGCATGTAAGTGGTTATAAAATCCAACCAATACAATTGGTGTCCAAACAAAACATAGTTTAAGTTGCAAGCGGAAGCATAACGTTCAAAACCAAAACATAAGTTTAATTGTTTCAAAGTTTAACATGGCACACAGCTGTCCATGTCCCACAACGACTCTTTCCCATGCAAGCTCCAGCTAAGTACCTATTGACCTGCAAAGCATGTAGTAACGAGTCAACAATAATGTTGAGCGAGTTCACAGTTGGGTGTTCGTTTTAGGTTGTTTCGAAAACAGTTTCCTTTATCTGGCATCCTGCCGTGGGGGTTACCCCATAGTTGAAAACGTGATTTGTTTAACCCAATTACCCTGGCAATCCAGCCGTGGGGGTTACCCCATGTTTGATTATCTAGCTCTACGGCCGTGGGGGCTACCCCATGTATGTTACTAGACTTGTTACCATATCGACTGCTGACTGTAGTCATGTTTATGTGCCCTTAGCGTCGGTGTCTATCATCACCGACGTGCCATAGTCCATTAGTTCACGCCCGTCCTCTGCGGCACGGTGTGAGGCTTGTCAAACCTAAATAGCGCTATCTAACTAATGACCCACTCGCCATTGGCCCGACGATTAAGTCGATATAAAAAGGAGGGACTTCGTGATAGAGTTTTGGTCTAGTACGAGTTATCTGTCCATGAGGACGAGGAATTATATTCCTGAACCGATGCTGTCCTACCCAAGAAAGGACGAGGAATCCATGTTCCTTAACCCCAATTCCCAACCCCTGGGAATCCCATGCTTTGTAGAAAGTGTGAACTCACCTTGGTTTGCTCGGCAGATAAACGAAGGGTCAAATCAAGCTAATTATGGTCAACCACGTCCTAGTATGGTTACCACACAAGTCAGACACAAACCAAGTAATGCACGTACATTTTCTACACGTATACTAGCACGTTGCAAACAGGTGTTATTCATGGCAGTCCAATCAACAGTGCACAACATACACAATTAACAATACACATAAAGTCCATATATTCGGCCCAATTACTTAGCCCTGTAATCATGCAGGTCCAAACAGAATATACATAATCAAGTGGTCTCGAGTCGAGACTAGAGATCTCGAGTAGAGACGGTGCTGTCTCGGTTTGGCCTTCAACACTCGAGACCTGGTGGTCTCGAGTCAGGTCTCGAGTTGCAACAAGACCCGTAACCTGGTTTCAAGTCATGTTGTTTGTGCTGGTAAGGTGTGGTCTCGAGTTGTCCTGTGTTGGTCTCGAGTCGAGACCAGGGGTCTCGAGTCGAGACCAGGGGTCTCGACTGGCATACCTGCTGATTGCCAGCATTTGTACTAGCCAATAGAATTTCGATTTCATGTAACTGTGTACTATCCAACCAAAATGCATTAACATGTTTTCTTGTCTAAAACCTTAATCACTCGGATCAAACATAGCAATTTTCAAATATTCATATCACATTCAACAAGTTCTTCATTAGGGTTTTCAAACCTTTGATACATAATCATCCTATCCCTACTACATTAAATTCAGAACAACTAGCATACATCCAAAAATATGTTTATCCATTTATGAGGAAATCATGTTAACATGTGGTCAAAACATCATCAATAGTAACAACACATGACTCGGTTTCTAACTAGCATCAAGATTCATTATTAACTTCTAACAACTAGCATGCATTCCTCGGTTCTAAAGCACGTATGCACATTCCTGTATGTTATAACCATCTTGCATATTATCATCAATGCTCATCCATTTCCATTTTACCTAACATACCATCTACACATCAAGCTAGCATAATGATTATCTAATCGTTTTAACCCACACAGCCATATAGAAACATGTATATCATTCGACAAACACACACCTTTGTCATACATTGTCACTATAATGAAAGGAGCAACTAACCGGTTTAAGTGTGGGTAAAAAGGTGTAGAGTATCGAAGAATGAGGCTCCTAAATGGTGTGTACGGGCTGATCCGAGACCTCCGATGACTGCCGGTTTGAGTCCGAGAGATGGAGGGGAAGGTGATGCTTGATTGTTAGGGTTTTAGTGAGAGAGAATGTAGGAGAGTGTGGGAGTGAGTGTAAGGGAAATGTGGATGATGGCATGGGTTTTATATCAAATGGTGCTCCCAAATGGGCTTCCGGGTGGACAACAGGAGGTGCGGCCCAACTGTTCACTCGAGACCAAGCGGTCTCGAGTCGGGTCCTTGTGTTTTGGTTCCGGTTCACTACATACATCCTTGTCTAACACTATACTTTATACGTACACGTTAATAACACATAGCACATCAAGATAATCACGAACTTTCCTTTACTAATATATAAACACATAATGTTCAAGCATGTTACATTAAGATGCAATGAAGGGCTCTAGATTCCGAGTTGTCACACGGAATGTCCGTAAGTTGTTTTTAAGGCGTATTTACATGTAGTCTTGTAAGACTTTAGTCGAAATGCACATTGTGTTTATTTGTACCATTGTATTCAAGTTCCTAGTTATCATACATATAACTAATGCAAACAAATAACACATAGCACATAAGTTGTTAAGTTAACTAAATATATATTTTCTCAAAAATATATATTTATATCAAACTTTGCTTTTATAAAAACTATTCTTTAAAATCTTTTTAATCTAATAAAGATTTTGTCAATAATAATAGTTTTATAACTTATGATTTTTAAGAAAAATGGCCATATTTCCTTTGAAATATATACTTTGCCATGTTTATATAAAACATATCTTTTTCTTATAAAATCACCAATAATCTTCTCATATTTTTCTTAATAAAAACATATGAGATTTATATCAAAATCTTAACAAGATGAAATCAATAACATGTAGGGTTTTGGTATGATCATAACATAAGTTAACTAGATCCATGCTTTCCTTCTAGTTTTAACAAAACTTTTTATAAAAACCCATCTTGTATGTTTCTTTTTATAACTTTGTAAAAGTATTATTTTTAGTGAAAAACCTTATATACTTTAACAAAATCAAAGATTATGATCATCCATCTAAACATTTATGTTTAACAAAACCCTTAAACATTTTCATGTACACTTGTTAGATTATGTTTTTAAACATCATCTAACAAGTTATTTGTATGCTAATCATCAAAACTAGATCAAATATGCAAGTATTCATCCTTAAATCACAACATAAACACACTTTTATATCATGATTATTATTTTGCTTCTTTGTATTTTCATATTATTTTGTATGATTATTTAGTTTATTACATGTTCTTTAACCAAATAATACATAAATAAGTATGAAAAAGGGATTTTAGAAACTTACTTCTAGCACTAATGGCTAGGGATGATCTTAATGATGATTTAAAGAAAAGAAAAGTTGTTGATCTTGGGGTTTTGAAAGCTTTTGAATGGATGGAAAGGCTTCTCCAACTTGTTGTTGCTTTAGATCACCATAAGTATCTTCAAGCTCCATTTCGATCATCAAAGAAGTTTTGAAAGGTGAAATATTTTTGATGGTGTTCCTGGATAATATATGAATGTTGAGAGAGTTTCTTAAGTGTGTGAAAAACATGGTGAAAAAATGAGATGAAGTGCTTAGAGGATTATGAATCAAAGTGTTATAAGTCTTCACCATGCTTTACCACTAGGCCCACTTGTGTAACCACTTCCATCTTAAGGTAATTAGCAAGATATTTGTGGAGAAAAGGTAAAAAAAGTGGGTCCCACATGTGGTTGTAACCGTGAATGAAGGGGGGGGGGGGGGGGTTACCCTTGCCTTGTGAATTTGTTTCATGACTTTCCTTGTTAAAAAGTGTTAGGATTATTGAGGAAATTGTTTAGGAAAGTTACATGTATAAGTGTTTAAGTGTTTAAAGGGTGTTAAATGACCATTACTAGACCATAATGATCCAATTAACACTAGATGGTCACTAAAAAAAAGATTTGATATTGTTCGGATATTCGTTTCGAATTGTTTCGGTTAGACGTTATTTGAACGCTAACTTGTGTAACTTGTGTGAATTGATGTAGTTATTGGTTCGGATGATACCCGAAGGTATCCTCATATGAATTCTATGTTAAATAGCACTTTTACATGTTGCAAAGATATTAAATGGCTGATTTTTGCAGAATTTCTGCGAAAAAGTGTTGAAATCGTCGCTTTTAGTGCTTTTCGGACAGTTTTTAGTGTTATCGGACTTCGGGAAGGTTTTAAATCAAACCCTTGCATTCCTAGTTAGGATTTAATGTATATTAGATGTTGGACTTTCGTCTATGTCCTAAAGATGTCATTTAGATGGTTTCAGCGGATCCTGCGTTTTCGTCGGAATACTAGTTTACTAGGTGCTTTTCTAGTAGTTTCGATGCATTGTTCAAACTGTGTCAAATGTACTTAATAAAAATGAATCATATGCATCCGAAGTAAGTATTCCATGAGTATTCTAAGTGTATGTCACGAAATACGCAGTTCGAGTGTTCAAAGTGCATAAAAATGTAGCTAAAATGAGTACTTTAAGTGTAAGAAAGTTACCGAAAAGTGGCAGTTGTCACATTCTCCCCCTGTTATTGAGAATTTCATCCCGAAATTCAAGCTGAGTCATCCTTTGCAGGAGTATTCTCGAATAGGCGGGGGTATTTTGGTTTTGATTTGATCTGCACGTTCCCAAGTATATCCGGGTCCGTGTCGAGAGTTCCAACGAATTTTTACTAATATGTTACAACTCCTTCGTATTTTCTGGACCTTCCGGTCCATGACCTTAACAGGTGCTTTGTGAATTGGAGTTTGTCATCAATGTGAATCTCATCCTCCGAGATGATAACCGTTTCTTGTGTTGGACTTTTCTTAAGATTCGACACATGAAATGTGTCGTGTACACTACTTAGTTCTTCTAGTAACTTCAGTTTGTAGGAAAAGGTGCCAATCTTCTCTAAGATTTCAAATGGTCCTACATATTGTGGGTTAAGCTTTCCACGCTTACCGAACCTTGCTACGCCCTTCCAAGTCGAGACTTTCAATATGACTTTGTCTCCGACCTCGAAAGATTATGGCTTCCGTCTCTTGTCTGCGTAGCTCTTTTGTCAATTGCGAGCCGTCTTCATACGGTCTCTAATCTGAAAAATTTTATCCGTAGTCTCTTGGTCTAATTCCGAACCACTTAGTTGTTTATTGCCTGCTTCCGCCCAACATAGCAGAGTGCGGTACTTTCGACCATAGAGAGCTTCAAACGGTACAGTTGGTATACTTGTATGGTAGCTGTTGTTGTAGGAAAACTCAACCAAAGGTAAATGAGTATCCCAGTTGCCGCCCAAATCCATAACACACGCACGAAGCATGTCTTCGAGTGTTTGGATTGTTCGTTTGCTCTGGCCGTCAGTTGTGGATGAAAGGTCGTGCTTAGATTTAAATGTGATCCAAAGGCCTCTTAAAATGACTTCTAAATTCTTGAAATAAAGCGAACGTCTCGGTTTGAGATGATTGAAATAGGAACTCCATGACGAGCCACTATTTCTTTGAGATAGAGTTCTGCTAGTTTCTCTATGCTATCCTTTTCCCGAATCGGCAAGAAGTATGCAGACTTTGTCAATCTATCGACGATTACCCATATCATGTTGTGGCCTCTTGAGGTCCTGGGTAATTTCGTAACGAAGTCCATCGATATTTGTTCTCATTTCCAGACGGGAATCTCAGGTTGTTGTAGCAAACCCGAGGGTTTCTGATATTCTGCCTTGACTATTGCGCAGGTCAAGCATTTCCCGACATAAGTCGCGATATCCTTTTTGAGGTTAGGCCACCAATAGTGCTCTTTCAAGTCTTGGGCCTATGTGCTTCCTCAAAATAACATCGAAGGCCGCCAAAGAGTGGAACTCAAATTCTACCCACAAAGTATAAAGTTCCATCTTCTTTCGGTACTAGTTGTTTTTCTATGACTCAAAGTGTTTCTGCTCGAATATGTTCTTCCTTGAGCGCTTCTTGTTATGCATCATGAATTCATGTGGTAAGATCCGTGTGAATCTTCATGTCTAATGCTTGAACTCTCAAAGTTCTAATTCGTTCCTTGCGGCTCAAGGCGTCTGCTACAACGTTCGCCTTGCCCGGATGGTACTTTATTTCACAATCATAGTCGTTCAGCAATTCAATCCAACGTCGCTGATGCATATTTAGTTTTTTTTATTGAATATATGATGAAGACTTTTATGAACCGTGAAAATTGTACACTGAGTACCATATAATTAATGTCGCCATATTTTCAAGGTGAATACCAGCGCGCCTAACTCGAGGTCATGAGTGGCATAGTTCTTCTCGTGAACTTTTAATTGATGTGACGCGTACGTGATAACTTTTTCTCGTTGCATGAGCACGCAATCCAATCCTTGATGCGAAGCATCACAATATACCACAAAGTCATCGGTACCATCGGGAGTGATAAGATTGGTGCATCGCACAACTTATCCTTGAGAAGTTGAAATGATTCTTCTTGTTTCTCGATTGGGGTGAGGGAGGTTAGCGGTTGAGAAAATTTTAGAAAAATTCTCTATAAATCTCTGATAGTACCCTGCTAATCCCAAGAATTGTCGGACTTCAGTTGGAGTCTTGGGCGCTTCCCAGTTCCTAATTGCTTCGATCTTCGAGGTATCTACTTGAATGCCTTTCTCGTTCACTATCTACCCGAGAAATTGTACTTCACGAATCCAAAACTCGTATTTGGAAAATTTTGCGTATAGTGTCTCCTTCTTGAGTAGTTATAAAATGGTTCTCAAATGTTGTTCGTGCTCGTCTACCGATCGTGAGTGTATCAAAATGTCATCAATGAACACTATGACGAATTTGTCGAAGTATGGATTGCACACGCGGTTCGTTAAGTCCATGAAGACCGCAGGCGTGTTCGTTAAACTAAAACGTATAATGAGAAACTTGTAATGACCGTAACGAGTCTGAAAAGCCGTTTTCGGTACACCTTCCTCTTAAATTCGTAATTGGTGATACCCCGATCGTAAGTCTATCTTGGAGTAGAAGCTTGAACCTTGCAATTGATCGAATAAATCACCAATCCTCGATAGTGGATACTGATTCTTGATGGTGAGTTTATTCAACTCTCTGTAGTCGATGCACATTCTAAGTGTTCCATCCTTCTTCTTTACAAACGAAGCTGGAGCTCCCCAAGGCGAGAAGCTTGGTCTAATGATTCCTTTATCCAATAACTCTTGAAGTTGTGTGAGTAACTCTTGCATTTCAAAAGGTGCTAATCGATATAGAGATTTGGTTATGGGTGCGGTTCACGATACCAAGTAGATATGAAACTCGACTTGTCGATATGGTTATAGTCCCGACAAGTCTTCAGGAAACTTTTTTTTATCACTGAAATAACTGTCAGCTTCGGCCTTCTTGTCGACAACATGTGCCAGAAAGGCAACCCAACCTCTCTGTAAGCACTTCTGTGCCTTCATCCAATTGATGATCCGCAATGGTGTGTCGTGCTTCTCTCCGTGAATAACAATTGTCTCTTTGTTCAGTGGTGGTAGGCGAATGACCTTCTCATGACAAAAGAATTCGGCTTGGTTATCAGATAACCAATCCATGCCAACCACTACGTCGAAACTACCCAACTCAACGAGTAAGAGATCGATACTGAATCTTCGCTCGCCAAGTTCCAAGGAACATCCTCTAACAACTTTCCCTGACTCGACTAGTTCACTGTATGTCGATTCTATAGAATGAGGGGATGTCTAGCTTACTTGGCTCTAGGACAAGTACATTTTAAATTCTGTGTGGCGAGGACTTCACTGTATAGTTTTAGGAACCCTATGTTTAAATGTAGGATAACCCAATCCATATGTTTAGATGTAGGATAACCCAATCCCTAATTGTAGCTAGGACAATCCCGTCCCTAGCCATGAAACTCATGTATGTGAAATGTTGAGATGAAGCTAAAATTGGCACCAGTATCAAATAACATGGATGTGAAATGTTGGTTGATTGGAAACGTGTCGAGTAACTACTGTTTGAGTGATCGAGGTAGGGTGGGATGATGCGGTCATACCTCGGATCTCCGGGGCTAAATCCCATATGTAACGCGCAATGCGTTTGAATTCGGGTGTTACGTAGTATGGAAACAACCCTTGAGATATCGTGAAAGCCTCGAGTGTAACCAACAACAATGGCTCTAATCATGATCGAGTTCTAGAATTTTGTTTCCAACCTTTGAATTTAAATCAGCGAGCAATACTCTTCTCGTATAAGATCCTTGAGTTCTTCCCCTAACAACCTCTTCAATATATCCATTCCTAGCGTTTGTACCTGGAGATTCCACCAAGTTAAGGTTGCGTTCAGCAGGAGACTCTCTGTGTATCTAATTGTCTACTCAGGAATGCGTTTCCTAGTATGACTAACCGACTTCATTGTCTTTACGTGGCAGATAGAACCTACCGCACCTCTCGTATTAACGAGGTCATGCTGCTTACGGTCCGAAAAGTCTTAAAATTAAGGCCTTGTGTGGTCGCATCTTCTAGTGTGGCATTGCTACTCATTCCCGATCCATCAGGATTTGAATAACTTGAACTACCAGTATCACCAGTACCGTCACTAATGTCATCCCGATTAACCTCATGTTGTGCAATTTCTGCACCCTCGTGTTGTTCCATAAGAACTTTAGTTTTACTGTGAGATGTTGATTAGTTAACCCCTTTTTGGGTGTAGACCATCCTCCTGGCGCCATGATCTTTTTAATATACAACATTAAAAGAATCTAGACATATATTTTGGATAAATATAGTCTATCATGTGCCCAAGAATGAAGAAGGAAATTGGTCATAAAATCCTCAAGATCGTATTGTTCATACATGTTTGAATAAATGATAATGTGGATAACCGCAACCAAAATGCGTAGCGCCTCTTGCGTGTACTGGACATATGTCTAAGTGGAAAACGAAATAATTTGTTGAGGAGGGGAAACCAACCAGTGGCCTCCGTCCCTATAGTATGCATTCCATACTACATAGGCTTTGATCATCCGAAGTAGAGAAATTCCTTTGTCGTACTTGCCCATGTGACGAATATGGTAATAGTGCTTGAGATTCACGAGCTCCAACAAGATCATTAAGATCTTCATAGATGTCGAAGAGAATGCAATGAGGGAGTTGTAGCATGGCGCATGCCATACTATCCCTTTTGATAGGACAAATGTCAAATGACGGAATTTATCGTATTCATTTCCAATAAGTAAGATAAGGTGTCATAGACACCAAAGAACCAACTCATGTACAAGAATTTTAGAATGTTGAGGAAAGATCCTCCATGAGTGGTTAACAAGTTTTGTTTGTTTAGATGACTAGTCTCGAACAACTCGTGTTATAGATCGAATGTTAGATGCGGACAAATACGTATGGTCTTCCTGTATTGTATAGTAGGGTGTTATAGTAACCATCTCGGTTAATGTTCTACTGGATATAAACTTGAACAATTTAAGAATTTTGAATGGATAGTGATCACTTAGCTTTGCCCGCAGAGTCCACCAGGATTCCCATGCACTACAATTTGTTATTACGTGGGCCCCCGTAATAATAAATTGTCTTGCATGGTCACTCTAGCATTCTCTCGTTCAGAGCAGACGATCAGTCAGAGAGAGGACACTATTGTCTATGTGTAACACATGAGGGAACTTTATGATAGTTCATGTGTCAACGTCCGTTGTCATTACTCGCGGAATGGCACGACGTTAGATGAAATAAAAATAGAGAGAATTTGTAAAAATAACATCTGAAGGGACGCCTTCAAGATGAGTACTTCATCTTCCTTGTCTGGATAAGAGTGTCGTCAATCACGATTTATATGAGTCTCAGGGACCTCGTCCCACTAATGGAGTTGTTGTCCAAGGCTACCACCTCCACCTCATCGTCACTACCGAAGTCAGGTATCTCAGCATCCGCGAGAAAGCAACCATCTTCCACAGGATCAATGGTTTATGGTCTCACTTAGGAACCACGTTCGTCATAAGCTCCGCAATAGATGTGAGGTCGGTATTCTCATGGAAGATGTATTGTATAAAATATGTCATGTTTGAAAATTGAGTATCATATCTTGTGTAAAAGATGTCGTGTCTTAACCATGTTATGTGTGTCAAGGATGACAATGGAATTCGAAGTTGAAGGCATTTTGTTCTTGCCAAATATTTCGTACAACACATATATGAATAACTTATATATATAATCATGTAAAATCCTATCAATCAAGGATATCTATCTTGTATAAGCTGAACTTGTAGACTGTTACAATGCGTAAACTGATAATGTAATGTATTGTAGGCACATAGTTTGTTAATGTAATGTGTCTATTTCTCATAGACTTCACCCATGGAAATGTCCTCGCTTGATTTATGTGAAGTGAATTTTTGTTGTAGTGGACCTTAAAAAAATGTTTATGCAATGAAAACCTTTTGACCTGTCCAATTTTATTTATAATATGTTCAACATGAACAAGAGGTTTTCGTGAGAGGTCCCTAGTGATTGTAGACTTAGACTCGAGAAAGAATCCTGGTTCACTACAATCAATGCTCTGATACCAATCTGTCACACCCGCTCATAGCGGAAGCGCGAGGTGTGATCTGATCGGTTCTCATTGCATAACAATATAAGTTAACATACTAAATGAATAAAAACAAGCTCCAATGCCATTGTCATAATCGTTTCAAAAGAACGCAACATAAGTTAAATGTATTGGTTACAAACCATCAAATGAAAATAAGTTGTCATTATTTTATACATCAAAATGTAAGTCTTAAAATGTCAAGGCTTTGACCACTATATCACCGCAAAGAGGCGGTATATAACGGGCAAGCCCTTTAAATGGTGGCATGGAGTCTTGATACTTGCTTTCCTTGACTGAAATGTCCGCATGGTCCACTAATTTCCTGAAATACATATTAAGTTTGAAAACATCAACAAAAGTTGGCGAGTTCATGCAGTTTAGTTGTATGAGATGTATCTGTAAAATGTGAGTTGTATAAAATGTATCTGTAAAATGTGAGTTGTATAAACTGTATCTGTAAAATGTGAGTTGTATAAGATGTATCTGTATGTAATGATGTAGTATGTAAAGCGTCAATGAAATCGTTGATCATTAATGTTTCGCGAGGACATCAATATGTGTGACGAAATAGGAAGCAATCCAAACCTAGACGATTTCGTGTCGACTACAATCGACTGGGACACAAACGCACTCTTCTGTATGGGTCCACGACCAAGAGTGGGGCTCGCCAAAACCCATTAGATCTAACCACTTGTACCTAGGTCCAAACTGGATTAATGTTGCTTAGATGTATTGTGACAGCCCTCAAAATTTCAGGTACTATACAATTAATTAATCTTAATTACGTGCCTAATGACTGTGCTTGATTACTACTGATAACGTAAACTGCTTTCTGATTCCTGTAACTTACATACATATGCATCACATTTCATACTGTCACTCCACTCATTACATACAAACTTTAGTGACAAACTTGATGCACAAAGCACAGCTAGCACAGTTAGTGGATAACTCAGAAATATACTGACAAGTGGCAACACATAGACAAACAATAGGTTGAGGGACCTATTTGACATTCTTTGAAACTTGCTTGAAGTTATTACTTTTTAACTTCGAGGACTAAAACCGTCATTATTTGAAAGTACAAAGTTTAGGGACTAAATTGTCATTTCTGAAACTATATAAATACGAGGGTTAAAGTGCAATTATTTCAAACTATAAGTTTTGGGTTCTTTTTGGTAATTTTTGAAACTTATTTTATAAAAGAAATAAATAGATATTTTTGAAATAAAAGTCCAAGGTTCATTTGGTCATTCTTTCAAACATAAACTCTAGGGACTAAGGTTGGCTTTCTTAAACTCATTTTAACTAAAGATCCTAACCTGGTTAACTTTCATATAAGGTTTTCTTATTTAAAGACTAACCTAGTTAGTTAATTAAGTTAATTGTTACAGGGACCATTTGTTTATATATTAGAACCTCAGGGACTAAAATGTAAATATGGTTTAATTCAAATAAAAAGGGATTAAATCCCATCGAACCGGCCAAGAGCATGTCTCGAACCCGCGTCGACTCGGAAGCAAACAAGGCGCACAACCGGCTGGACTAACCAGCCATTTGTTTTATTTTGTGAAATGTATAATATATATATTAACCTTATTTTTGAGCTGAAATAAAAAATTAAATAAACCCAGTTTCGCTGGTTACGGATTTCGACCAAAATCCACCAATTTCGACCAAAACCGAATTTTTCCACTTCCTTCATCATTCTTGACCTAACCCATTATGATTATAATGCTTTTCCTTAAACAATTCGCACTAAGAACGCATTAAACGAGCACTAATCGGGATTTTTGTTTAAAAAAAAAAAAGTGGGACTAATCCACTAATTTTTGTGTCGGTTTGATCAAATTTTTCGTGTATAAAAGGCTCCATGAACTCTTACAAATCTTCCACACCCATTAGAACACTTAAACATACTGTTTTTGACGAAACCCGATCGGAAACTCTCGCCGGAGTTCAAAACTCGCCGGAAGTTAGTCGACACGCTATTCCGACCGATACCGGAGCCGTTTTACTCATCCAATCGGTATATCTACAACTGTTTAATGTTTCTGCAAGTTTAATTTAAGTATAAACATGTTTTGATCGAGTAATCAGACCTGTTGACTTCGGTTGACCAGATTTGGGGAAGAAGATGAAGTCTATTTATTTATTTTATGTATTTTAAAAACAGTTATTGTTCTTAAATTCATAATAAATCGATTTTAATCAGTTAAAGTCCGAAATTTTTAACATGTATACTTTAATTACTGATTCAATTATTAAAAATATTATGTTAGTCAAATTGTTTATAAAACTATTTTTTATAAATTAAAAATAGTTTAATCTTTACAAAATTATAATAATTTGAATTTAGTGAATTAATTATTGAAATTTTTATAGTAATTATTTTACATGTTGGACTTTACAAAAATAATATTATTAATGATATTTTATGTAAATTTGATATTTATATAAATAAATCAGTATTTATACTTATTTATATAGTTTAATTTAATGTAATTAAATTATATAACTATATAATTTTGATCCAAAATTATTTTTATGACAAAATATGCATTATTCTGAGTTTATATAAAATAAGAATCTGAATTTTTATTATATTTAATTATTTAGATAATTAAACTTATATAAACTTATTAATGGTTATTTTAACCATTTTAATTCATTTTAATCATTTAAAATGATTCCAAGGCCATAATAATTATTTTAAATCTGTAATACTAAAGTTCAATAATTAAAAATGTTATTTTTAATTATTCAGATTTAATATAATTATTCTGATAATTAATCATATAATTATCATATGTATTCTTTTAAACGAAATATTTATTTTTCAAATAGTAAATATTTCAACCATATAAATTAATTTATAATTTTTATAAATTAATTATATCACTTGTACAATATTTTTGCCAATAATCATTATATTTAATTATGTTATTTTACTAGTTAAATATATTTGGTTTATTATTACAAATGTTTATATTAAATCATTTGTACAATTTGTGTAATTTTATTATTTATGATAAATAAATATTTTTCATAAATAATTCCATTACCTCATATTCACTTTCCGAGTTCTCTATTAGGTTATCCTAACCACATAAGTACCATTTAAACAAAACACTACCGAATCCTATAGATTTAGGATTTCCAATTATCCAATTAAACATTATTGTTGATACATATCCCATATTGTTGCATGTTCAATCAATTAGAGTGACGTGGAATCTTATTTCCAAGAACTCTCACATTTGCATACTCGTTAGGACTTACTCGTAATTAAGGTGAGTTCATGTCCCCCTTTTCTCTTAACAGTTTTCAGTTTTATACTTCGGGGGTGGAATACATGTTACAATTATTACAGACATTTTATACATGGTATGGTTAGCTTAAGGAGGGTTTACTACTTAGATCATGTGAGTGGGTAGGTGGAACTTAAGGCCATTAATCCTCGTTGTAGGACCGAGGGTCATGAGCGGTAGATCTATTTGGGTGTAGCGAGCCCAGCTCCTGAGTCCACAGTACGGACCATGGGGTGACTTTGAGCCCGACGCACAAATTTGCTAGGTTTGAGTCTTCCTGCATCACTTCACACATATCATTGGCTTTGCAACCCAATGGTGATCTCTTTTTCCTTATTGCTACATACCAGGGACGTTTATTCATACTTTGAAGGTTTATACATACTCACTTTTACATGAACTCGCTCAACTTTTGTTGATTTTTTTCAAAATACATGTATTTCAGGAAATTAATGGATCTGGGAAGTATGCTATTGTGTCAAGCTGCGTAATGAATAACGATGTCATCCGGGTTTAGGAGGTGTAACCCTTACCTGGACGGTTACATGTCTTTAAATCACGTATTACTTAAGTCTTTTGTTGTGTCATGTGAAAACGCTTTAATCTTGTCTTGGTTGTAACTTGTTTTGTGTGTCGATATTTTAGACAATGACGTTGTGGTGTCTTTAAGTTTAATGAATGGATGAACATCATGTGTTTTACTTTCATATAGCATTGTTATGATTGTTGCTATGGTATTAAGAAGTCACACCAAATAAACCCACGCTTCCGCAAAAGCCAGGGTGTGACATGTATGACCCTAATCGCACATGATCTAAGGTGTTTCATTCCATGACTTAACATACAATTGAACATGTATTTTCCCCGATAGTTGTAAAGTTGTAAAGCATTTAAAATGAATAGGGGACATGAACTCACAGAATCGCGTCTGTGAATAGAAGTAACTATGATCTCACGTGCGGTCGTCCTGAATAGTGTTGCGACCTACAAATGTTCTTATATGTGTTAGACACTTCGGTCTTTATAAATTACTTGAGTACAAGTCTTGTGTCTTGATTGTGTGTAAGACTTGTATGTCTTTGTTTTTCGTTGAACTGTGTATTAGATGTATGATTTGTTAAACTGTTATATATATATATATATATATATATATTTCACCAAATATATATATGTAATCTTGTATCTTGTGTGTTGTATCAACAGGCCTTGCCCTCTTGATTTCATGTCTTGTATGAATAAATTGTATAATTGTATTTTCATCAATTATATGTCATTGGGCCGAGCCCATATCTTAATGTTATTGGTCCTAGCCCATGAATTTATGTTATTGGGCCATAATATTATTGGGCCTAAATATTATTGGGCCCAAATGTTATTGGGCCTTAGCCCATATGTTTCGACATTGGGCTTAGCCCATGTATTCATGTTGTTGGGCTTAATGTTATTGGGCCTTAGCCCATATGTTTTGACATTGGGCTTAGCCCATGTATTCATGTTATTGGGCTTAGCCCAAGTATTTTGATAAGCCCATTTATGAAGATAAGCCCAATTGTAAGTATAAGCCCATTTATAAAAATAAGCCCATTTGTAAGTATAAGCCCATTTATAAAAATAAGCCCATTTGTAATTATAAGCCCATTTATAAAACATCTTTTATTTTATAAAAATCACCATACATGGAGTTTTTAGTTAAATAGAAGACATATAAGTTTTTATAAGTTTCTAAAATTTCGACTTTTGTTAACGGTAATATCTATATGTATCCGCGTCGAAAGATCGCCTAAACGTCGTAGTAACTCCTCGGAATGACGATATGTTTATAGATTCGCCCGTCGTCCGTTTTGACCATAAGTTGTGTCCGAAGGCTCGGAATGTCCGTAAGTTGTTTTTAAGGCGTATTTACATGTAGTCTTGTAAGACTTTAGTCGAAATGTACATTGTGTTTATTTGTACCATTGTATTCAAGTTCCTAGTTATCATACATATAACTAATGCAAACAAATAACACATAGCACATAAGTTGTTAAGTTAACTAAATATATATTTTCTAAAAAATATATATTTATATCAAACTTTGCTTTTATAAAAACTATTCTTTAAAATCTTTTTAATCTAATAAAGATTTTGTCAAAAATAATAGTTTTTATAACTTATGATTTTTAAGAAAAATGACCATATTTCCTTTGAAATATATACTTTGCCATGTTTATATAAAACATATCTTTTTCTTATAAAATCACCAATAATCTTCTCATATTTTTCTTAATAAAAACATATGAGATTTATATCAAAATCTTAACAAGATGAAATCAATAACATGTAGGGTTTTGGTATGATCATAACATAAGTTAACTAGATCCATGCTTTCCTTCTAGTTTTAACAATCTTTTTATAAAAACCCATCTTGTATGTTTCTTTTTATAACTTTGTAAAAGTATTATTTTTAGTGAAAAACCTTATATACTTTAACAAAATCAAAGATTATGATCATCCATCTAAACATTTATGTTTAACAAAACCCTTAAACATTTTCATGTACACTTGTTAGATTATGTTTTTAAACATCATCTAACAAGTTATTTGTATGCTAATCATCAAAACTAGATCAAATATGCAAGTATTCATCCTTAAATCACAACATAAACACACTTTTATATCATGATTATTATTTTGCTTCTTTGTATTTTCATATTATTTTGTATGATTATTTAGTTTATTACATGTTCTTTAACCAAATAATACATAAATAAGTATGAAAAGGGGATTATAGAAACTTACTTTTAGCACTAATGGCTAGGGATGATCTTAATGATGATTTAAAGAAAAGAAAAGTTGTTGATCTTGGGGTTTTGAAAGCTTTTGAATGGATGGAAAGGCTTCTGATGACTGTCGTCAGAGTCAATCAAAAACCTAATTAAACTACGTAGATAGCATAAGTAGAGTATCGCATCCACGGGGAATATGTGGTTAGTGTTTAACTAGAGAATTATTATATATTAAAGGAAAGCAACTCCCACCCAGAATCCCGATTGCAAGTTTAACACGAAAACATGTTTACCGATTCAAAACACCACATAGACATGGCCTCGGAATTAATGAATTTGATTAATTATTAGGGATAGTTTTTAAGATTCACCATACAACCTAATAATCCATTTATTTATATCAACTACCCACCAATTTACCAACCCGCTAACGATGCAAGTATATCGCTAATACGCTTGATAAACGACAAATAATTCAAATATAAAAAACGTTTACCAAGAATTCAACACAAGTGGTCAAGCTTTACCAGTTTAAAAGAATCCGCAAACAAAGTTTAATGAAAAACAAAGTAATCGTTCATCCGGGCAGAAGCCACAAGCAAAAAGATAAAGGTAATGTCCTCCAAGTTTCAGATTCTAGGTTTACACAAAACTCAACTTAATCATTAATTGGACACCACATAGACATGATGCTGAAAAGTCGGTTAATTTAAGTGGTAATAAAAAACAGGTCTTTGTCATCAGATCTTTTACAATTTAATTACCCTATTTACTAATGTGAGTCAACCTACTCTATGTCACCCAACAAGCTACAAAGTTTTGTCATCAACCGAGCAAGTTATAAAGCAAGAACTCAAACATACGCAAATAGTATAAATAAACCAAACTCATCAAATTGTTTATACGACGTTGTCAATGTCAAAAACAAATCCAATCATGAATAAAATTAAGAAAAGTATCAAACCCTATGAACCGTACATTTGAAGAAAGCCACCTAGATGCTCATCCCTTAAACCGTGCACAGCCACCCGAAGGCGGCTGCCTTTCCTGCGTGCCCACTGTTCCTCTCAAAACTGCTGTCCAATAACTTCCTCCTCCCCTCCTTTCTCTTCTCGTTCGTCTATATATATAAATAAAATAAAATAAATAGGGTAGCAGCCTCCATTCTCACATTCACGCAAACTGTTGGCCTTTTTGATATTTGGCAACCCATGTAGCCCAAGCCCTCCTATTCGTCCAAATTGTTACGTGGCCCAGCTGACTTTGCATCCACTCTTGACTTCATCCGGTTAGTTCCTTTTCATTTTGGGCTACCAACTACTAAAATAAATTGTTGGACCGTGTTCCGACCCTGAAAAGTCAGTCAAGGATGTTCATCTTCACGTATAAAGGCGGAATCAGTATACACGAAGTTACAACAGCTTTTCCTTTCAATTTCCTTCTTTATTGATGCTTTCTGATTACAATTTGACAGAGTTTCATTCCCTAAAGCAAGACCAGGTTTCGCTCCAATGGTTCAGCACTAATGACAAGTGTTCGCTCCTGATGGCTATATATAGTCTATGTGGTTTCGCTCTTATGACATGACACATGAGCGAAACCTCTATGAAAAATAAGGGAAACCACCTATACAAACCCTATGAGCGAAACCACAAATGTACCTATAAGCGAAATCACTTCTAACATGTACATATAAACGAAATACTATCCTAACCTATGTACACATAAGCGAAAACCCAACATTAAACCATAATTTGACTTTCAAGACCCTATGTTGACCTAACTTGACCTAAGACTTCACTAAACGTAGTCAACAGACATTTCGTGCACCAACAGACTCCCCCTTGGATGTTGACGAAGTCTTCAGGTCCGAGTCTTCAGTCTTGGTCTTTTCTCCAACTCTCTGTCTTTCCATCAAAAACAACTCTATCTTCACAGGTTCAAAATCTTGTCCTAGCTTCATCTTCAGACTTCCCTTTGATTGTTGATCCAGACTCCCCCTTTCACAGACTCCCCCTCTCAATATGCTAGAATCTGAGGTCTTGATCTGGTTCAAGCTTTGACATTTAGCTTCCGTGGGAATGATGAAGTCTAAAACCTGTGTCTCAAACATCAATCATTACAAACTTATCTTTTCAACAATAAATCACAAACTTATCAGCTTTAGCAATCCACTCAAGTATTCAGGTCCAAGTTAATGACCCTGATCACTCGATTAATCTACCAAGTTCAATTTAATGACCTTGGTTGATCATTTGACGAATCAAACTGATTTTAAAAACAACAATTTACACATTTTCTGAAAATAACAAGTATCAAGTTAATGAACTTGTTTTTGACTTTTCAATAAATCAAACTTCATCAAGATAACCTCTCCTCATTCTTCAGTCCAGAATCTCCTGCATCTGCTTCACCATCTGAGAATCCAACAATCAACTCTCCACTTTGGTTTGTCGGAAAATAAAGCAGAAATAAAATCTTTTTGGATTTTATAAAGTGTTCTAAACTAAGAAATGAAATACAAAAAACTTAAATTGCAGAAAGTAAACAAAGTAAACTATTTACAAACTTATTTTTGGCGAGCGTGTTAGGGAATCATATTAGCTATCAGACAAATTACAAGTACCGTTAAGCTTCATTTCATACTCAAACTTAAACAATTCACCTCGATTGTCGATATACTGATCCATCTTAAATTCTCACACAAATTTCAATTTACTCAGGATACTAATTAGATGTCTTATGAACTTAGCTCATTCATGTGTCCCATCTCTTGAATATACTCCCGTATCCAGAATCCCAATATTCAGTCTTACAGGTGAGTATACTACAATGATATCTGTACATCAATTAGGTAATGCGAGGGCCGAGGGATCTCAGGTCGATACTTCCGTATACGCAGAGAGATATCAGCTTCGACTTTATGGTATGTCCCCTTTAGAGGATCTTTTAGCTACAACAGCAGCGACTATCAATTTTATTGTTTCATCGGCATGCTGAGGGTTTATGCTATGTTTCAAGCATATGCAGAAAGTATTATCCAAGGACTAGGTCAGAACTTCCATTCAGCAGAAGTCCCGGAATAATACCCCAGACATCATTGAGTATAAAAACCTAGTATATCAGATTATGAGACCTTTCAAACGAGATTTCAGGGGTTACCTATATATCCAAGTAGTGTTCCCCACGAATTTCACAAGTTTGAAATTTTAGGTTTATATCCCGAAAAAATCTACTAAATGTGTGAAAACCTATCGACACATCATTAGTGAGACTGTTTAACTCATTTAAACTTTACAAATCTTTAGCATACTGTAATTTTCTAGCCGATGTACTATCATTTTCCCTATATACACAAGCTCTTTTTCAAATTTTATCATGTTTTTGAATTTTTGCATTTTTTACTGTTTTTGTATTTTCTGAAAATATATCTATATACACTCCTAATTTCTCGAATTAACTCAATTCCTCCTGCATTGCATTGACCCAAGAGTCTTCAGTAAGCGCCTCTTTGTAAGTTCTTGGTTCAACCTGCGAGATAAAACAACTCAATGAGAATTCAGTTTGCAAAGGAGCAACTGTTGTATAAAAACATGTAAGCCCTTTATCAATCTGTCTTCGAGTGCGAACGCCTGTCTGCAATTCTCCTATGATCAACTCCTCTGGATGATATGAAAAAGTTCGCGGCATCACTTCGCTTGGAACATCTACATTGCCCTCCAGATTAGTAACATTCTGATCTGCATCTTGTTCACCAACTTGGTTTGTTTGACTTGAAATCTGAATTTGCTCCCCCTCAGAATCTGAATCACCATGATCAAAGACTGGCATGTTTTCAGCTTCTTGATTATCATTCTGAGCCGACTGATTATCCTGAGCAACTTCATTCTGTTGGACATCATCATGTTCACCAGCATTACTCGGACCTGCTTCATCGTCATTTGAAGTTTCCCATGGTCTTCTAGAATACTCAGCTGGGAACCTTAGCTGCGACTCATATTTGCGCAAAATATCCAACTCATCAAAGAAATCTTCATCATCCTCTGATTCTTCTCTCATGTCAAACGAATCCCACAGTTTGTCATAATGATAATGCCATGAATCTCCAGGATTCTGCGGCGGCATAGTATAACCTTGACATTCAACATTTGCAGCTTCAATAATCCGCTTCTCACTTGGAACGAAGACACGTCGCATCGGATTTGCATAACCAACAAATATTCCCTCAATGCACTTCAGACCAAACTTTCCATGAGGCTCTATAACTGTACAGGGTGACCCGAACGGTTCTAGATACTTCAAATTCGGTTTGCGGTTATTGATTAGCTCAAAGCATGTTTTGTTGAACTTCTTGACAGTGAGAACCCTGTTGAGCGTATAGCATGCGGCGGAAACAGCTTCAGCCCAAAAATTTATCGGTAACTTTGAATCTGCGAGCATAGTTCTAGCCGTCTCGATTAGTGTCCGGTTTTTGCGTTCTGCGACTCCATTCTGCTGCGGAGTGTACGGAGCACTAAACTCATGCAATATACCTCTTTCATCACAAAATTCTTCCATCTTACTGTTCTTGAATTCAGTACCATTGTCACTACGAATTCTTTTGATACACCTTTGGTACAGATTCTCAATCTTTTTGAATAACGCCATCAAACTATCATACGTTTCATCTTTCGTCTTCAAGAAAGAAACCCACGAAAATCTGGAATAATCATCAGTAACGACCAAATAGTAGTAATCTCCTGTAATACTTTTGACATTCACAGGACCAAACAAATCCATGTGAAGTCTTTCCAGAGGTCTTGAAACTGAATTGACTTGTTTTGTAGGGTGTGACTTTTTCTTCTGCTTGCCTTTAACACAGCTAATGCACTCCCCTTCCAGATGAAAACCTTTGACATGAACTCCAAGAACCAAATCATTGTGCACCAAGTGATTCATCTTCCTTAGGTGAATATGCCCCATCTTGCGGTGCCACAATCTTGATTCTTTCTCAGTTGCTCTAGAAACAAAACAATGTGCTTGACCAGTAGTTGTAGTTGCTACACTCATATCTAACACATATAAATCATTCACTCTAGGTGCCCGCATGATAATCCATTCTTCAGGGATAACAAATCCTGGTTTCAAGATCAAACATTCTTTATCAGTGAAGTGAGTAGTATACATATTGTCACAAATCTGCGAGATACTAAGCAGATTGTTCTCCAACTCAGTAATGTAGTTAACTCTTTCAAACATCACAATCCCATTGGATAACGTTCCTTCACCAATAATTCTACCACCTTCATGACCAGCAAATCCTACGTAACCACCATTTATATTTCTTACATCATACAGCAATGCAGTCTTCCCTGTCATATGTCTTGAAGCTCCACTATCCACAATCCATCTGGATACAAGTTTTGGAAGATCCTGCACATAACAAACTTTGACTTAACCAACTTCAATAAAGATGCCGATTCATGCTTCGCGATACAGGAAGCTTCGGCAATTCAAACTGTTTAGTCGAACATGGAGTCCACCCAGGCCTCATCAGCCTTAGGTGTAACCTTGACTCTCGCAATTTGAATTTTGAAGTTTTCAGCCTTCAAAGGTGGAAAATTTGCATCATAATCAATTTGAATTGAATCCTCAGAAGGTGAAATCTTTTTCTCAGTTTTTGGTTTCCAAACTTGTTGAGATAATGCAACTCGCTTGTAAAATTTGTCATTTTTAGTTACCACTTTCTTTACGGGTTCAATTTTCACTTTAATGTTGTCATTTTTCACACTCTTTTTCTCAACAACGATTGGTGCTTTACCCTTTTCGTCAACTTTCTTCTTTTGTATATTCACAGTTTCAGTCTTAGGCTTCACATTGGTACACTTTCGTGCAATGTGACCAACTTGATTACATCTGAAACATGTTCGAGTATCAACAACTCGACTTGTGCCTTCATACTGAGACTGTGAAGCTCTTTTCTCAAAGAACTCTTCATTCGATTTTGAAAAAATCTCTTTCTCTTCATTAGCAAGTGAACTCGAACTGTTCACAAACTTTTTCTTTTCAGCAAACCTCTTGTTTGGAACATTTCTTCTCTGATAATTCCTACCACCCTGATAACCACCCGACCAGTTATTTCGATTGTTATTATAAAAACGTGATGGATTAACAGATTTCTTGTAGTATGATTTATCTTTCTCAAAACTCATTTTTCTCTTTGTTTGACTCAGATTGTTCACTTCTGACAACTCAACTTCGACCAATTTGAAAACATTTGTCAATTTGTTCACATTTACATTCTCAATCGGAAACTCAGAATCCGAATACAACTTATCAGATCCAGCCATCTTGTACATTACAAGACCCGGTTCATCACTTAAATTGTTTTTGGATTTTGGTTTCTGAATGTACTTATCCAAGAAACACCCATCTTCCTCAGTAGTGTCACTATCCGTTTTTAGCACATTTTCAACAACACCTTTTACAATATCATTTTGGACACTATCGTCATTGGAAGATGTGAACGTGACATCAATTGAATCCAGAAGATTCATTTCACTTTCTTCTTCAATTTCAAGCAACCCTGATTGCTTTTTCGTGTAGTTATCAAGAACAGGTGGTGGAACTTGATGAAAACCCACCCTAGATCCATCAGAGTACACATCTTCGCCTGCTTTGTCTTTCCCGATGGGTTTGGGAATAATGTGTTGCAAAACAAAGCTTGCGGAGCTGTAACTGTTAAGCTTCAACTGGATTCGCTCGTTTTCAATTTCAGCCTCTTGAAATTTAAGTTTCAGTTTAGCGATTTCATCCAGTTGTTGGTTGATTAATTCTTCTTTTACTCTAAGCACTGCTTTTAGTTGAACGTTTTCTTTATAAGTTTTACCATTTCGATCATCATTATCTTTCATTGTGCTTTTGAGTTTTTCAAACTTCTCAGAAATCTGACCGTTTTCAAGAATTAACTTTTCATTTTCTTGTTAAATTTTGTCATGATCAATTTTATCATTTTCAATTTGGCTAGTTAATTCTCTTATCCGTTCAGTTGAAGCTTTAACTGTTTTGTCACGATCAAGAATCTGATTCTCAACGCTTCTGACCTTTGCTGTCAGATCATCAACTTTCTTCCCATTGAGATACGTGACTGTGTTACAAAATTTGCACTCTTTGTTGCAATTTTTGCAATCAGCATTTCCATCAATTTGTTTACCTGACGCATTTGTTGACAAGTTTGAACTGACCTAGCTTTTTGACTCAGACACGGAGTTAGAGTCTACCTCAAGTGCCTTAGCAGCCAACACTTTGTCAGCCATTTTTCCCAGATTCTCTGCAGTCAACTCCTGCGTTGTGTCAATAACTCCAGTATCAACTTTCTTTGATTTCTCTGACTCTTCTTTCTCCTTTTTCTCTTTTTCTTCTTTCTCCTTCTCGTCTCCAGTTCCCCACCATTTATTCTGCCAATACTCATCCTCTTCTTTGTACTCCTTGATTATGGCTTCGATATCAAGCGTTTTGTCATCGATTGCAATATTTCCATATGGGTCAAGATAACACTCCCTATCCGGATCCCATCTTCTCGCTCTCCTCGCTTCCAGATAGATACCAGAAATTCTAATGATTTTGTTTTCAGCCAACATTTTTCTGTATCTATACTTCTGCTCTTCAGTTCGGTTATCTTTCCAAGGAATAGGTTCGTCGTTTTTCGCCATGAATGCGTAACCAACCGCATAATCCTCCGGTAGAACCTCTTGACTCCAATCATACCCTTCATCATCATAAATCACCGCAAGAGCTCTAGATTTCTCTTTGTTGTCTTCCACCTGCTTCAATCTAGGCGGCTCAGATTTATTCTGATGATATATTGCCTTCTTGTAGTAATCTTCTCTGAAAGGGTTCTCCGACTCATCAGAATATGCGTTTCTGCATTCACGCTTGAAGTGACCTTTCTGCTTACACTTGAAGCAAGTCACCTTGGACTTATCGAACCCCAATTTGGTAGATGGACCACCAATTGTCTTCCTGCCAGTAATTTCCATGAAACGCTGTGCTCGACGAACAGCACTAGCCATAGCCCAACGAATATCGATCAGCTCCATTTCTTCAGGATCTATCTGATCATAATCTTCTTTCGTTAAGTTGGTGTTGCCTATCTTCCCAGCTACTAACCCTTCATACGATTCTAACACTGATGCTAGGAAGATCATCTGCTGTTTGGCCGACTCCTCATCAAAATTCTGAGCATTCTTCAAGTCTATTGCAATGTTGCATTGAAAACGATTCTTTGCATCAGAATAACTTGCAGATGATGAAGATCCACTGTGATAACCACTATGATTTCCACTGCTTTGACCACCTTGACTTTCTTTGCTTGTTGTGGACACATTTTCAGCAGAAAATGCAGTCTTGGGAGAAGTTGCTTTTGGCATCATACTCTTCGAATAATACAAATCCAAATTTTGTTGATAAGATGAGTGATTGACTTTGTACGTCTTCTTCAATTCCAACTCGTGACTCTCGAGCTTCTCAATCAACAAATCTAATGTCAACTTTTCTGGTGCCTTGATGGTATTCTTCAGCATCAGCGCATAATATCTCCAATCCATCTCGTCAGGCAACGAATCGAACAATTTGTTGATAAGATCATCTTCAGAATATCTGATATCATGTCTTACTAATTCCAGCTTCAGATGACCAAACCTTTCTATCATTTTACAAACTGACTCGTTCTTTAAACACCCAAACATATCAAACTCTTTCTTAAGTAGTTTCATTTTGTTTTTCTTGATTTCTTCACTACCTATACATTTCTTTTCTAAATTTTTCCAAAGATCTTTTGCATTTGAATAATCGATCAATGAGATTATGTCTTCCCGGACGGATTGAAATAACAATGCCACACATTTTTGTTCAGCTACAAATGAATCAATCTCCTCAGCTGATCTTAAAGTTTCACCATTTTTGTTTCCATTTTCATAACCGTTTTTCAAACTCTTCCAGCTGGGAAATGCGAATGCCATCAACCAATCTTCAAACTTTCTTGACCACCGACTGTATTCCTCGATAGCCATTAGCTTTGGAGGTTTATTGAATGTTCCAAAGGCACTTTCAGATTCCCAAGCTTCCGTTAACTTTTTCTTCGCATTCGATGGATTCTCATTCTCTTTGCTTGTAGATGTATCGTCTCCCGAATTTCCAGCAAATGCGTACAAGTCGCTAAACGGGTTCAAGAATATGTCATCCATCTTGAGTGTACCTGCAAAATCAGCAAACACTTAGAAAAATTTTCGAATTTTTGGAAAATAGTGACAAATGAGCGAAATAACAATTTTGTGACAAATAAGCGAAATCACGTATGTCACAAAAGCGAAATCAGTCTAAATGACTGATAAGCGAAATCAGGTTGTATGTCCACAAGAGCGAAATATCAATATGTTCCTTTGAGCGAAACCCTAGTTGACAGATAAGCGAAATCACAGTGTTCTTATGAGCGAAACTAGGTTAGTCCTTATGAGCGAAATCACTTTTGACAGAAAAGAGAAACCAGACAATGACACAAAAGCGAAATAGCACTTTGTCCCTATAAGCGAAACTATGATTGTTTGTATGAGCGAAACCAGCAAGATATGTCCGTAAAAGCGAAACTGACTAGTCTGTATGTCCGAATAAGCGAAACCTTCGATTACCGAATAAGCGAAATCAAGTTTTAGTCAAATTTCACCATTTTTTAGTCCGAATTTTAACCTGAATCTTTCTAGGGTTTGTTATTACTGTATTTAACACATTATACTCGAATTTCAGACCATTTCAACCGTAGGAACCAGTTTAAATCGAAAAAGTATGAGAGAAAGTGAGTAGAAATGAGAGAATTTTGTCGAATCAGCTGTAGTAGTGTGAACTCCTCGTCCTGAAGCTCTGATACCACTTGTTTGACCGTGTTCCGACCCTGAAAAGTCAGTCAAGGACGTTCATCTTCACGTATAAAGGCGGAATCAGTATACACGAAGTTACAACAGCTTTTCCTTTCAATTTCCTTCTTTATTGATGCTTTCTGATTATAATTTGACAGAGTTTCGTTCCCTAAAGCAAGACCAGGTTTCGCTCCAATGGTTCAGCACTAATGACAAGTGTTCGCTCCAGATGGCTATATATAGTCTATGTGGTTTCGCTCTTATGACATGACACATGAGCGAAACCTCTATGACAAATAAGCGAAACCACCTATACAAACCCTATGAGCGAAACCACTAATGTACCTATAAGTGAAATCACTTCTAACATGTACATATAAACGAAATACTATCCTAACCTATGTACACATAAGCGAAAACCCAACATTAAACCCTAATTTGACTTTCAAGACCCTATGTTGACCTAACTTGACCTAAGACTTCACTAAACGTAGTCAACAGACATTCCGTGCACCAACATAAATAATACGCTTGTTTTCTTTGGCCCTATTCTTCTCCTTTCTTTTTAATTCTTGAGCCAAACAACCCTAGTCTTTTGCCTATTGACCTCTAATCATATAATACCTCCTTGGTCCCTTTTTTCAACGTAGGTTTTTTTTTCTTTTAATATATCTTTTGTTGTAGATTCCTTTGAAACACACCTAATTAATTTGATTGACCAAAACTTTGACATCTCGTGCAAGTCACGGCATGATCATAGCTATTCTCCGCGTGTCGCCTGACTTGTTCAATTGATTTTCTTTTGTTTCGCGTCTCGCATCAACTTGTCGAATCCATGTTTGAGCTCGTTTACTCCCGTTAACTTGTTTTAAGACCTGTTAAGCACAAACACACAAACATATAATAAATATATAAATACCATGACTTAACGTATTTAACACAATAAAACTCGACGCTAACTACGACTACCTACACAAATTCTAACCCGACATCACATCCCCACAATTATCTTTTTTCGTCCCGAAAAAATTATATGCAATGGAATCACAATCAGAACATCGGCATTCAATATATTCAATTATTTTATTAACAAGCCAAACCACACGTTAACCAAGATTGTGAATATACGGTCCACTTAAACCCAACCGCCAGTTTCCATGCCCTTATTTTTGATCCATTAAGTTCAAGTAATTATAGTTATCTATGGATCCCACACTCAAAAGACTATAACGCCACCTATTCCCGTTTCAAGCTTATAAGGCTAAAAGATATTAATCTACCGTCTTATATAAAAAAACTCTTATATTATTCCAATTAAACTTTATGATGGATAGATGGATGATATTGCGAGCTTTACATGCTTTTATATACGATCAGTTTAGCGGACATACCCCACACGAGTCACCATCCCCATGGTTAATGTCTTAAACTTCACATATTTTTATAACTCCACCTAGAGGGTATGTACCGCAAGAGTCGCTATCCCCGCGGCAATACCATAAGCTTCGTTTTTCTCTTTTTTTTTCTACATGTGCTCAAATGAATGGATGTAATATAATTTTTTTTTGGGCGCCACATTGTTTCGGATTTGTTTTCACCAAAAGAAACAGGTGTGCCAATTTAATAGGAAAAACTTATAAGTTTTTTATTTATGACGTATCTCATATACTCTACACAGTTTCAGTTTTATCATAGCTCCTAAAGTGAGAACCCGCAAGACTCCTAATTTAGGGTATATTATATCCTTCCTAAGGAACTCTTCAACTGGCTGGGCCTACCCACATATCCTAAATTAGACGCATGACTGATCGTTTCATTATCTCATATATATAGTAATTAAAAGCCAACGATCCAATTATATCTATCATTTTCCATTTAATTGCAAAAACTTTTACCAGACATTTTCAATTTTTTTTTTGGATTTTTGATTTTTTTCAAATTTTTTTTATTTTTACGACACGACACGAAGATACAACTAAAATACAACTAGACACTAGTCTCCCCTCCCCAAACTTAATTCCTGCATTGTCCTCAATGGGGAAGGAAACTACGACTCAAAGATAAAAGAAAAAAAATATATTTACAAAAGATTGGAACAGACTCCCCTAGTTAAAGAAGCAGGATCCTCGTGAATATTCCAATGCGACCGTATAGCATTTCTTTCGCGGCCGCATTCAGCAAAAACTCGGGTTGCTCTCAATAAATGGTGTTCTGATCATCCCTGTCCAAATGGAGATTGAGTATGGACATTTCTGACTGAATCTTGATCAGCATCAGCATCTGATAAGCTTCATCCATGTTTCGAAGAATTCACCTGTACAAACTCAAACAAGGATACCCAAGCGTAATACCGAACTAAACAAAAATAAATAATACAAAATATAAAGAAAAATTATTTTTGGGTTTTTGTTTTTCTATTACTTTTTTTATTTATTTGTTTTTTTTTAATTTTTTTAAAATTTTTTAACTAGAAAAACACTAAGCGCACTAATTCCCCGGCAACGGCGCCATTTTGATGACTGTCGTCAGAGTCAATCAAAAACCTAATTAAACTACGTAGATAGCGTAAGTAGGGTATCGTATCCACGGGTAATATGTGGTTAGTGTTTAACTAGAGAATTATTATATATTAAAGGAAAGCAACTCCCACCCAGAATCCCGATTGCAAGTTTAACACGAAAACATGTTTCCCGATTCAAAACACCACATAGACATGGCCTCGGAATTAATGAATTTGATTAATTATTAGGAATAGTTTTTAAGATTCACCATACAACCTAATAATCCATTTATTTATATCAACTACCCACCAATTTACCAACCCGCTAACGATGCAAGTATATCGCCAATACGCTTGATAAACGACAAATAATTCAAATATAAAAAACGTTTACCAAGAATTCAACACAAGTGGTAAAGCTTTACCAGTTTAAAAGAATCCGCAAACAAAGTTTAATGAAAAACAAAGTAATCGTTCATCCGGGCAGAAGCCACAAGCAAAAAGATAAAGGTAATGTCCTCCAAGTTTCAGATTCTAGGTTTACACAAAACTCAACTTAATCATTAATTGGACACCACATAGACATGATGATGAAAAGTCGGTTAATTTAAGTGGTAATAAAAAACAGGTCTTTGTCATCAGATCTTTTACAATTTAATTACCCTATTTACTAATGTGAGTCAACCTACTCTATGTCACCCAACAAGCTACAAAGTTTTGTCATCAACCGAGCAAGTTATAAAGCAAGAACTCAAACATACGCAAATAGTATAAATAAACCAAACTCATCAAATTGTTTATACGACGTTGTCAATGTCAAAAACAAATCCTATCATGAATAAAATTAAGAAAAGTATCAAACCCTATTAACCGTACATTTGAAGAAAGCCACCTAGATGCTCATCCCTTAAACCGTGCACAGCCACCCGAAGGCGGCTGCCTTTCCTGCGTGCCCACTGTTCCTCTCAAAACTGCCGTCCAATAACTTCCTCCTCCCCTCCTTTCTCTTCTCGTTCGTCTATATATATAAATAAAATAAAATAAATAGGGTAGCAGCCTCCATTCTCACATTCACGCAAACTGTTGGCCTTTTTGATGTTTGGCAACCCATGTAGCCCAAGCCCTCCTATTCGTCCAAATTGTTACGTGGCCCAGCTGACTTTGCATCCACTCTTGACTTCATCCGGTTACTTCCTTTTCATTTTGGGCCACCAACTACTAAAATAAATAATACTCTTGTTTTCTTTGGCCCTATTCTTCTCCTTTCTTTTTAATTCTTGCGCCAAACAGCCCTAGTCTTTTGCCTATTGACCTCTAATCATATAATACCTCCTTGGTCCCTTTTTTCAACGTAGGTTTTTTTTTTCTTTTAATATATCTTTTGTTGTAGATTCCTTTGAAACACACCTAATTAATTTGATTGACCAAAACTTTGACATCTCTTGCAAGTCACGGCATGATCATAGCTATTCTCCGCGTGTCGCCTGACTTGTTCAATTGATTTTCTTTTGTTTCGCGTCTCGCATCAACTTGTCGAATCCATGTTTGAGCTCGTTTACTCCCGTTAACTTGTTTTAAGACCTGTTAAGCACAAACACACAAACATATAATAAATATATAAATACCATGACTTAACGTATTTAACACAATAAAACTCGACGCTAACTACGACTACCTACACAAATTCTAACCCGACATCACATCCCCACAATTATCTTTTTTCGTCCCGAAAAAATTATATGCAATTGAATCACAATCAGAACATCGGCATTCAATATATTCAATTATTTTATTAACAAGCCAAACCACACGTTAACCAAGATTGTTAATATACGGTCCACTTAAACCCAACCGCCAGTTTCCATGCCCTTATTTTTGATCCATTAAGTTCAAGTAATTATAGTTATCTATGGATCCCACACTCAAAAGACTACAACGCCACCTATTCCCGTTTCAAGCTTATAAGGCTAAAAGATATTAATCTACCGTCTTATATAAAAAAACTCTTATATTATTCCAATTAAACTTTATGATGGATAGATGGATGATATTGCGAGCTTTACATGCTTTTATATATGATCAGTTTAGCGGACATACCCCACACGAGTCACCATCCCCATGGTTAATGTCTTAAACTTCACATATTTTTATAACTCCACCTAGAGGGTATGTACCGCATGAGTCGCTATCCCCGCGGCAATACCATAAGCTTCGTTTTTCTCTTTTTTTTTTCTACATGTGCTCAAATGAATGGATGTAATATAATTTTTTTTTGGGCGCCACATTGTTTCGGATTTGTTTTCACAAAAAGAAACAGGTGTGCCAATTTAATAGGAAAAACTTATAAGTTTTTTATTTATGACGTATCTCTTATACTCTACACAGTTTCAGTTTTATCATAGCTCCTAAGGTGAGAACCCACAAGACTCCTAATTTAGGGTATATTATATCCTTCCTAAGGAACTCTTCAACTGGCTGGGCCTACCCACATATCCTAAATTAGACGCATGACTGATCGTTTCATTATCTCATATATATAGTAATTAAAAGCCAACGATCCAATTATATCTATCATTTTCCATTTAATTGCAAAAACTTTTACCAGACATTTTCAATTTTTTTTTTTGGATTTTTGATTTTTTTCAAATTTTTTTTATTTTTACGACACGACACGAAGATACAACTAAAATACAACTAGACACTAGTCTCCCCTCCCCGAACTTAATTCCTGCATTGTCCTCAATGTGGAAGGTAACTACGACTCAAAGATAAAAGAAAAAAAATATATTTACAAAAGATTGGATCAGACTCCCCTGGTTAAAGAAGCAGGATCCTCGTGAATATTCCAATGCGACCGTATAGCATTTCTTTGGCGGCCGCATTCAGCAAAAACTCGGGTTGCTCTCAATAAATGATGTTCAGATCATCCCTGTCCAAATGGAGATTGAGTATGGACACTTCTGACTGAATCTTGATCAACATCTGATAAGCTTCATCCATGTTTCGAAGAATTCACCTGTACAAACTCAAACAAGGATACCCAAGCGTAATACCGAACTAAACAAAAATAAATAATACAAAATATAAAAAAAAAATTATTTTTGGGTTTTTGTTTTTTTATTATTATTTTTAGTTTTTTTATTTATTTGTTTTTTTTTAATTTTTTTAAAATTTTTTAACTAGAAAAACACTAAGCGCACTAATTCCCCGGCAACGGCGCCATTTTGATGACTGTCGTCAGAGTCAATCAAAAACCTAATTAAACTACGTAGATAGCGTAATTAGGGTATCGTATCCATGGGGAATATGTGGTTAGTGTTTAACTAGAGAATTATTATATATTAAAGGAAAGCAACTCCCACCCAGAATCCCGATTGCAAGTTTAACACGAAAACATGTTTACCGATTCAAAACACCACATAGACATGGCCTCGGAATTAATGAATTTGATTAATTATTAGGGATAGTTTTTAAGATTCACCATACAACCTAATAATCCATTTATTTATATCAACTACCCACCAATTTACCAACCCGCTAACGATGCAAGTATATCGCCAATACGCTTGATAAACAACAAATAATTCAAATATAAAAAACGTTTTCCAAGAATTCAACACAAGTGGTCAAGCTTTACCAGTTTAAAAGAATCCGCAAACAAAGTTTAATGAAAAACAAAGTAATCGTTCATCCGGGCAGAAGCCACAAGCAAAAAGATAAAGGTAATGTCCTCCAAGTTTCAGATTCTATGTTTACACAAAACTAAACTTAATCATTAATTGGACACCACATAGACATGATGCTGAAAAGTCGGTTAATTTAAGTGGTAATAAAAAACAGGTCTTTGTCATCAGATCTTTTACAATTTAATTACCCTATTTACTAATGTGAGTCAACCTACTCTATGTCACCCAACAAGCTACAAAGTTTTGTCATCAACCGAGCAAGTTATAAAGCAAGAACTCAAACATACGCAAATAGTATAAATAAACCAAACTCATCAAATTGTTTATACGACGTTGTCAATGTCAAAAACAAATCCAATCATGAATAAAATTAAGAAAAGTATCAAACCCTATGAACTGTACATTTGAAGAAAGCCACCTAGATGCTCATCCCTTAAACCGTGCACATCCACCCGAAGGCGGCTGCCTTTCCTGCGTGCCCACTGTTCCTCTCAAAACTGCCGTCCAATAACTTCCTCCTCCCCTCCTTTCTCTTCTCGTTCGTCTATATATATAAATAAAATAAAATAAATAGGGTAGCAGCCTCCATTCTCACATTCACGCAAACTGTTGGCCTTTTTGATGTTTGGCAACCCATGTAGCCCAAGCCCTCCTATTCGTCCAAATTGTTATGTGGCCCAGCTGACTTTGCATCCACTCTTGACTTCATCCGGTTACTTCCTTTTCATTTTGGGCCACCAACTACTAAAATAAATAATACTCTTGTTTTCTTTGGCCCTATTCTTCTCCTTTCTTTTTAATTCTTGCGCCAAACAGCCCTAGTCTTTTGCCTATTGACCTCTAATCATATAATACCTCCTTGGTCCCTTTTTTCAACGTAGGTTTTTTTTTTCTTTTAATATATCTTTTGTTGTAGATTCCTTTGAAACACACCTAATTAATTTGATTGACCAAAACTTTGACATCTCTTGCAAGTCACGGCATGATCATAGCTATTCTCCGCGTGTCGCCTGACTTGTTCAATTGATTTTCTTTTGTTTCGCGTCTCGCATCAACTTGTCGAATCCATGTTTGAGCTCGTTTACTCCCGTTAACTTGTTTTAAGACCTGTTAAGCACAAACACACAAACATATAATAAATATATAAATACCATGACTTAACGTATTTAACACAATAAAACTCGACGCTAACTACGACTACCTACACAAATTCTAACCCGACATCACATCCCCACAATTATCTTTTTTCGTCCCGAAAAAATTATATGCAATGGAATCACAATCAGAACATCGGCATTCAATATATTCAATTATTTTATTAACAAGCCAAACCACACGTTAACCAAGATTGTGAATATACGGTCCACTTAAACCCAACCGCCAGTTTCCATGACCTTATTTTTGATCCATTAAGTTCAAGTAATTATAGTTATCTATGGATCCCACACTCAAAAGACTACAACGCCACCTATTCACGTTTCAAGCTTATAAGGCTAAAAGATATTAATCTACCGTCTTATATAAAAAAAACTCTTATATTATTCCAATTAAACTTTATGATGGATAGATGGAAGATATTGCGAGCTTTACATGCTTTTATATACGATCAGTTTAGCGGACATACCCCACACGAGTCACCATCCCCATGGTTAATGTCTTAAACTTCACATATTTTTATAACTCCACCTAGAGGGTATGTACCGCATGAGTCGCTATCCCCGCGGCAATACCATAAGCTTCGTTTTTCTCTTTTTTTTTCTACATGTGCTCAAATGAATGGATGGAATATAATTTTTTTTTTGGGCGCCACATTGTTTCGGATTTGTTTTCACAAAAAGAAACAGGTGTGCCAATTTAATAGGAAAAACTTATAAGTTTTTATTTATGACGTATCTCTTATACTCTACACAGTTTCAGTTTTATCATAGCTCCTAAGGTGAGAACCCACAAGACTCCTAATTTAGGGTATATTATATCCTTCCTAAGGAACTCTTCAACTGGCTGGGCCTACCCACATATCCTAAATTAGACGCATGACTGATCGTTTCATTATCTCATATATATAGTAATTAAAAGCCAACGATCCAATTATATCTATCATTTTCCATTTAATTGCAAAAACTTTTACCAGACATTTTCAATTTTTTTTTGGATTTTAGATTTTTTTCAATTTTTTTTTATTTTTATGACACGACACGAAGGTACAACTAAAATACAACTAGACACTAGTCTCCCCTCCCCAAACTTAATTCCTGCATTGTCCTCAATGTGGAAGGAAACTACGACTCAAAGATAAAAGAAAAAAAATATATTTACAAAAGATTGGAACAGACTCCCCTGGTTAAAGAAGCAGGATCCTCGTGAATATTCCAATGCGACCGTATAGCATTTCTTTCGCGGCCGCATTCAGCAAAAACTCGGGTTGCTCTCAATAAATGATGTTCAGATCATCCCTGTCCAAATGGAGATTGAGTATTGACACTTCTGACTGAATCTTGATCTGATAAGCTTCATCCATGTTTCGAAGAATTCACCTGTATAAACTCAAACAAGGATACCCATGCGTAATACCGAACTAAACAAAAATAAATAATACAAAATATAAAGAAAAAATATTTTTGGGTTTTTGTTTTTTTATTATTTTTTTAGTTTTTTTATTTATTTGTTTTTTTTAATTTATTTAAAATATTTTAACTAGAAAAACACTAAGCGCACTAATTCCCATGCAACGGCGCCATTTTGATGACTGTCGTCAGAGTCAATCAAAAACCTAATTAAACTACGTAGATAGCGTAAGTAGGGTATCGTATCCACGGGGAATACGTGGTTAGTGTTTAACTAGAGAATTATTATATATTAAAGGAAAGCAACTCCCACCCAGAATCCCGATTGCAAGTTTAACACGAAAACATGTTTACCGATTCAAAACACCACATAGACATGGCCTCGGAATTAATGAATTTGATTAATTATTAGGGATAGTTTTTAAGATTCACCATACAACCTAATAATCCATTTATTTATATCAACTACCCACCAATTTACCAACCCGCTAACGATGCAAGTATATCGCCAATACGCTTGATAAACGACAAATAATTCAAATATAAAAAACGTTTACCAAGAATTCAACACAAGTGGTCAAGCTTTACCAGTTTAAAAGAATCTGCAAACAAAGTTTAATGAAAAACAAAGTAATCGTTCATCCGGGCAGAAGCCACAAGCAAAAAGATAAAGGTAATGCCCTCCAAGTTTCAGATTCTAGGTTTACACAAAACTCAACTTAATCATTGATTGGACACCACATAGACATGATGCTGAAAAGTCGGTTAATTTAAGTGGTAATAAAAAACAGGTCTTTGTCATCAGATCTTTTACAATTTAATTACCCTATTTACTAATGTGAGTCAACCTACTCTATGTCACCCAACAAGGTACAAAGTTTTGTCATCAACCGAGCAAGTTATAAAGCAAGAACTCAAACATACGCAAATAGTATAAATAAACCAAACTCATCAAATTGTTTATACGACGTTGTCAATGTCAAAAACAAATCCAATCATGAATAAAATTAAGAAAAGTATCAAACCCTACGAACCGTACATTTGAAGAAAGCCACCTAGATGCTCATCCCTTAAACCATGCACAGCCACCCGAAGGCGGCTGCCTTTCCTGCGTGCCCACTGTTCCTCTCAAAACTACTGTCCAATAACTTCATCCTCCCCTCCTTTCTCTTCTCGTTCGTCTATATATATAAATAAAATAAAATAAACTAGGTTTTAATGCTGCGCGCCGCGTTGTGGCGCGAAAAATCTAAGTCATTGTAAAACTATTTATTGCGACTAAATACTTGGTTGTTATTAAAGCTGTGCTCTTTAGTGTCTTATTTTTAAGTTGACAAGTGGAGTTTTCATACAACAGAGTCGTTGGTAGCAAGCGAGTTAGTAACTCCTGGCGATGGCGACTATTGCGATGTCTAAGCATCCACTAACCCAACAAATAAGGAATAAGAATTGTATAAATACAATAAGAAAAACGTGTGAAAGAGGAGAAAAAGGAAGATGACGTGAAGTTTTGTAAGCATAAAATGGAAAAAAAAGACCCCCTGATTTGAACTTGAGTCTCTTTAAAACACATACAACCACAAAACCACTCCACCATGATGTATAATCTAACTAACTTTGAAGAAAATGGATATATATACACACATAAAAAGGGTATAGGGGAAAGAAGTCAACAAAGACAACCAATAAGGAAAGTTTACTATGCATTATGATGTGACAACTACTATTCATTAGCTTTGTTTTTTAATATATGTATAATAGGGTAGCAGCCTCCATTCTCACATTCACGCAAACTGTTGGCCTTTTTGATATTTGGTAA
>JARYGA010042266.1:0-27190 GCA_030545235.1 Helianthus tuberosus | reverse complement strand
TTCTTAAAGCTTCATCCTTCAAAATTTCTCTCTGTGGATCACGAATTCGATCAGTCAAACTCGTTTGTATGGTCAAACCCAAAGCGCGCACACGTAGAGGCTTTTCCCGTTCCTTCCTGCTGAGCGCATCTGCAATAACGTTTGCTTTCCCTAGGTTATAACGGATATCACACTCGTATTCGTTGAGTAACTCTACCCAACGTCGTTGTCGCATGTTGAGCTCCTTTTGATCGAGGATGTGCTGGAGGCTCTTATGGTCCGTGTATATCGTACACTTCGTGCCATACAAGTAGTGTCTCCAGATCTTCAGGGCAAACACAACAGCTCCAAGCTCCAAATCATGTGTTGTGTAGTTCTTCTCGTGCACTTTCAATTGTCTGGATGCATAGGCTATCACTTTGTCTCTTTGCATTAAAATGCATCCACGGCCCAAACGTGAAGCATCACAGTAAACAATGAAATCATTACTTCCCTCAGGAAGGGAAAGAATAGGTGTACTGCAGAGTTTTTCCTTCAACGACTGAAAAGCTTCCTCTTGCTTCTCCGTCCAGTCAAACTTCCTCTCCTTCTGGGTTAATAGCGTCAATGGCTGTGCTATTCTGGAGAAGTTCTCAATGAACCTCCGGTAGTACCCAGCAAGCCCTAAGAATTGTCGCACCTATGACAGAGTCTTTGGCGCTTCCCAATTCTTTATTGCTTCGATCTTAGACGGATCTACATGTATACCTTTCTCATTTATGACATGTCCGAGAAAATGAACTTCTCGAATCCAGAACTCACATTTAGAGAACTTGGCATACAACTTATCTTCCTTCAGCCATTCCAAAATTAACCTCAAATGATGCTCATGATCTTCTTTGGTTCGCGAATAGATAAGTATATCTTCGATGAATAATATCATGAATTTATCCAAGTAGGGTTTGCATACCCTGTTCATGAGATCCATGAACACAGCTGGCGCATTAGTTAGACCAAAAGACATGACTAGGAACTCGTAATGGCCATATCGTGTTCGAAAGGCTATCTTCGGAATATCTTCATCAACAACCTTCAACTGATGATTTACCCTGAACGCATATCTATCTTCGAGTAGTAGCTGGATCCCTGAAGCTGATCGAACAAATCGTCAATCCTCGGTAAAGGATACCGATTCTTAATAGTCAACTTGTTCAGCTCCCTGTAATCTATACACATCCTGAAGGATCCATCCTTCTTCTTCACGAACAAGACAGGTGCACCCCATGGCGAAAAACTCGGTCAAATGAAACCTTTGTCTAGTAGCTCTTGAAGCTGGTTTGACATTTCTTTCATTTTAGACGATGCCAATCTATAAGGAGATTTTGCAATCAGTGCAGCACCAGGTACCAGATCGATTCGGAACTTGATCTGTCTCGTAGGGGGTAATCCAGGTAAGTCTTCAGGAAAAACTTCTGGATAGTCACGAACAATAGGAATCTCTTCAATCTTCCTACATTCGGCCTTTGTATCCACCACGTTAACTAAGAACGCAGGATAACCTTTCCGCAACATCTTGAGCATCTTCATAACACTGACAACACTCGACACACGACTCGAATGATCTCCATGGACAACTATCGCTTCGCCACCACCAGGACGAGGTATCCGCACTTGCTTCTCCGAGCAAACAATCTCTGCTTTTTTCTTGGACAACCAATCCATCCCCACAACTACATCAAATCTTCCCAACTCCACTAGTAGTAAATCGATACTAAACTTATGATCATCTAACTGAATTCTACAGTATCGAACGACATGCTAGTTTCTATCAGTTTACCATTTGCTACTTCTATCGAGTACTTCTTATTTAGCTTACTTGTAGGTGAACACAAAAATGGTTCAAAGTTTTTCGAGACAAAACTCAAGTCAGCTCCGGTATCAAAGAGTACGAACGCAGAATGGTTATTGATCAAAAACATACCAGTGACAACAGAATTATCGTCACGTGCCTTCCCAGCGTTTAGCTCGAACGCTCTACCCCTGGCATTCTAACCTCCCGCCTTGGGAAAATCCTTCTTGAAATGTCCCTGTTCCCCGCACTGAAAACATCCTTCAATCTTCGTCCCTTCCACCGTACTTTTGGCATAGCACTCGCGGGCAATATGTCTATTTCGTCCGCATCTGTTACATTTCTTCTGCCCTTCCTCACGAGTCTTCCTCTCAGAACCACCTCGGCTATCTCTGGCGCTATCCTTTCTAGAACTGCTAGAACTGGCTACATACACCTTCCTCGAACTGCGTTTCCTGTCGCGCTTCTCTTCAGTTTCCTTCCTCTAGCTCTCGGACTTGCGTTTCTCCGAATCTTCTGTCTTAGTCTCAGAACGCCCCGACCATTCAGATTTTGCGTCTGCTTTGGCCTTGCCCGATGACTTCCCGGTTTCCTCCTTTTTATCAAGACCACTTTTACATGTAGCGTCATCGGCTAATGATTTTTCCAATGTAGTAGCCTCTAGGTAGGTGGTTGGTTTCGCGGATGTAACCATACTGCGAATTCGTGGCGACAATCCCCAGATATACATTTCTACCTTTACATATTCGGGAGTAACCATTCGTGGAACTAACCTCACCAAGTTGTTAAAACGAGAAGTGTAAGCTCTGACGTTCAGGCCTTCCATGGTTAGGTTCCAGAAGTCGGTCTCAATTTTTTGAATTTCACTGCGCGGGCAGTACTCTTTCAGGAGCATCTCTTTAAGTTTGTTCCAGGTCAGACCGTAGGCAGCGTCTTCACCTAAAATTTGAACTTGCGAGTTCCACCAGGACAGTGCTTCATCAAGATAAGAACAAGAATCATATCTCACCAGTTGATCAGTAGCATAACCACTGATTGCCATGACAGATTCCATCTTCTTTTTCCATCGGGTGATGTCTAAGGGTCCTTCAGCACCGGTAAATGTTCGTGGGTTACAGCCCTGGAATGTTTTATATGTACATCCGTGCACTGTTCAATAATGTTAATGGAAATCAGGAATACATTCCAATGATATCATAACACATGAACTACTAAAACTTTCCGATCACATTTTACCTGGAGGATTTCCATTATGTGCCCCACCAAAACCTTGCCCGTGTGCACCACGTCCACGTCCCTGACCATCATTTTGGTTAGCATTGAGTTGTTCCATGGCAGTATTAACGTGTTGGGATATGAGTTAAGCAACTCTTCCGGTGTGGTAGGTAATCCAGTACCATGTCTTGCTTTTGGCGGCATTTCGTCGTTTCTATTATTACAAAAATAATACCCACGTAAGACGATAGCCAAAAATAATTCAATCATTAAATGTTAGTGGACCAAACATTGCGCGTGTATAATATCCACATATTAATGAGAACAATTTTTAAACCAAAAGTAAATCATCGATATTATAGAAATTTTTTAAACTCGTTTTCAGTACAAAATGACTATCCTTGGCATGTCTACATCGACACCCATAACAAGTTTACACAAAATTTCCAAATAATATCCAAAAATGAAACTGGCACGCATGCCTCAAACAAAAAGAGCATCAAGAATGTCTAACAATACAACGAAACAAACAAACAACAACGAACATCAACGCTTCAAACCTAGAGATTCTAACATCTCCTGGACAAGTTTCTCTAAATCCACTATCCTCCAATGCATCTCATCTCTCGCAATGTCGTCTATAACCTTCAACTCCTCGTGCTCATCCATCTGTCCCTCAAGGTACTTCGCCTTTCCTTTAGCTGAGTCTAGGTCTCTGCGCATTGCGGCGAGCTGTTGATCATAGTGGCAATATCGGTCTACCCTATCTCCTTTCTGCTTCTTGGAAGCAGGTACCGTCTCAGCACATGATGTAGATGCGATGTCCCCAGCAGGCCTAATCCTCTTCCTAAGACGATAATAGACTAACAACGGTGTAGAAGAAGTGCGTGACTCTAAGACATGCAAAGAAGACTCAGACAAAATGGGCGGAGGGATCTCAGCAGCAGACTCGATCCCAGCAACAGGTGGGACGACTGATGGCTCTAACGGTCGAGCCGTGCAATAGTTGCGTCCACCACTGGCGTGACACTAGGAGATCCTCCGACAGTTGGGACACTCCTGATCACGTCACCGATAACTGGTACAATTCCAGATGATCGTCCCGTCTCATGGATTGAGAGAGGTACATCATCTATCCACCCATTGCTAGTGAAAGCGTATCGGGGGTCTACTTGGCTGGCAAAAGCAACATGGTCGACGTGGAAAGATGAGGTAAGCTCGGTAGTACCAACCATCTGTGGGGTCGTGATAGGTGTCTCTGGTAGCATAGGTCTGGGCGAAGTCTCGAAATCTGGCTCGTAACTTGAGTCATAGATCTCGATGACCTCGTGTTCGTGCGACATATGTGACACATATATAACCGTACAAGCAAGTGCGTAATCAAAATGAACAGTAACACATAAGGCCAAATAAATAGAAAATCACATATGCACATAAACACATAATGGTTTTCATACATGATAAAAATTTTCTATGTTTATTTAAAAGTCTTGGCTTCGAGAATTTTGGACTTCATATCTCAAAATTCTTCGGTTGAAGTCTAGTGTTTTCTCCCAAAAACATCTAGTTCACTAACAACCATTGGCTCTGATACCAACTTCTGTCACACCCCAAAAAACGTCGCAGCGGAATATTAAACGTAGTGGTGACGGAAGTTGGTGCCCATTTATATCTTGCTGAACGATGCACTCGTTTGTTGGACATTTAGATTTATTTTAAAACATAAGTTACTAAACATTACATTTTAAAAACTACGACATAACCACATAAGTTAAGTTGTCTTTGATCCTCGCGAATCTTATTACAAACGTCCCAGAAAGTTTAAAAGTTGTCCAACATTTTCAAACAACACAACATGCATCATCAAACACAAGATACGCCATGATTCCCGAAGCCGAACTCAAGTACCTGTAGAACACGTTAAAATCAAGTGTCAACACAAAGGAAGGTGAGTTCACATATTCACATTGTCACACCCCGACCGCGTAAAACAACAAATCGCGGTGGAATCGTCGGGGAGTGTTGTAACAGAATCATTGTTTCATAACACATGGAAATTGAAATTTTGTTTTATTGATTAAAAGAAGTTACAATGTCTTAAAAACAAAGAGACATAACATGATTAACTAGTCTTGCATCTTTTATGGTCACTAAGGCCCAAGTTCGCCTAAGTGTATCTTGATCAATCCTATGCATCAATTCCTGAAAACACATGTGAAAATAGGTACGTCAGCATAAAAATGCCTGTGAGATACTTAGGTTTTATTAATTTAGGATTCATGACTTATAAGTTTAAAGAAAAATGTTTAACAAAAATTAGTCATGAGCCTTGTAAAATGTTTTCTTTTATAAATCATACAAAAAGTGATAAGAAATCAGAGGATATAAAAGAGAGATGCATAGATAAATATATAACCATGTAAAATGCAATTGTATAAAATATGTTGTTTGTAAATCAATGTTTATGTGAAAAGATATTATCTGTGTAAAATGTAATATGTCTAAATTGACATGATTTAAATAACGCTATGATATGTAATATCATAAAAGCACTTATATATAGGAAGTACAAGCGGCGTATCCACCATGCTTTTATCATATTACACACGCCTCGTTACTTAAATCACTTACCCAAACAAACCACCAATGAAAAAATGTCTTGTTTAAACCAATTGTCAAATGTTTATGTGTAAACCATGTCTATTGTCAAATGTAAATCATGTAATGTGTAAACAAATGTCATGTATGACAAGTAAAAAGTGACTACTTAATCATTTGTAAAAACGCACAAAACAAAGTATTTGAATAAATTAAAAGTTATGCTTTGTAAAATAATGCATGCTTTACTGATACAAACATCTATGCGGTATTGTTAAACCCCTACATTCAAGCCTTGAGACTGTAAGATAAACCCTAAAACAATGTCAAGGTCTACCAAAAATGTTTTCGGTCATTCCTTCCACCCAAACAAACCTAGGATTTCAGACATGGGAGTTGTCAAGTCCTATGGTACCACTACCTACTACCGAGTAGCATGATCGGTGTTAATGAATGTATTTATGTCCTGTTAAACAAACCAAATGCCATACCAAATGTAAGCATGTTGTAACGCCTCGTATTTCCGTATTCTATTCTTTTTATATCCATAGTTAAAACTTAGTCAGAAAATGGGCCACCTAAAATACAGTGATTGGGCTTGTGGGCCTTGGGCCCAAGCCCATTAAACTAAACTAGTATATGATTGGTGATTAGGGTTAAACCCTAATAAAACAAAACATTCCATTTCCTTCTTTTATTGTTGCAGTCGTTCTCTCAAAACCCACACAAACACCTTCATCTTTCCCCTGTAACCTTCATCTTCTACATTTCAACCCTAAATCTAAATTTACCTGTACACAGACTCCATTTTTTATTCAAATATATGTTCATAAATAACCCTCTTCCCCTCTCGATTTCACTCTGCCACACAAAAGAGGTTCCAACCTCTAACCTCATCCATTCAACACCCCCTTCTCCCACTCCACCACCGGCGACCGACGATCCAGTGGTGTCGTCGACGCCATCCGAAAGCAACCTTCATCTCCATCACCACCTCATCCTCTCATCGTCCTTCCTCATCCTTCTTGGCGGCGGAGCCACCGATAGCGGCAACAGTGGCGACGCGGTGACGGGTAAGAGAGAGACGAGAATAGAGTGACTGAGGAGAGAGTGAGGAAAAGCTCTGGTTCGTGGTGGTCCGGTGCGATACCGGCAGGTGACCTACGAAGATCGTGACGGCGGAGACAAGCTCCGGCCGTCGGAGCTCAACGAAGACAGCAACGATGGCACAACAGATTCGAGATCCAGGTTATGTTTAAGATTAAAGCTTAATTAATCTCAGTTTTGATTTGGGTATATTTGGTTCAGATTCGTTTTGTTCGGTTCAAGACACGGGTCGGGTCAGTTAACAAGGAGTCACAGTTTTACTCGATTCGGTTCAGGTTACCGGTGCCGACATCGGCGATGGCGACTGTGGTGGTTCTCGTTTTGTTGTCTTTTCTGCTCGATCTCAGGCTCAGCGGGTTCAGGTTCTGATTCAGATTACGTGTCGAACTCATGTCAGAATCTAATTTGGGTTTTGTTAGTTTAAGTTCGATTCATGTTCATTTCAGTTTTGTTTTGTTGTTTCAGTTCTGTTCGGGTCAGATTCGATGTTCAGTTATTATCTCGGGTAGTTTCGGCTCGAGTCGCACCAGGGGCTTGATTTACATATGGGTTCGTTGCGGATTATATCTCGGTGCCACTCGGCTCAACCCGGTTCGACTCGGTATAATAACGCTTATGTTAATTACTTTGTTTCATATTTTTGTAACATCTTAAGTCTCGGAACCGAACACTACATGATTTGTAAACATAATAAAAGCGTATAGATACTTGTATTTATATTGTTTGATTATTGTTTATTGAATTTTGAACATATAAATCGATAACTTTAGTTGTCGGGATCGTCCCAAAAACAGAGGAAACTCTGCCCGTTTTTCATAAAAATCCGCAAAACAAAACATGTATTCTTTTAAATAAACACATGCTATACATTATGTTTTCTTTTTTTAAACATGTTTATACAAACCAAAATTTATTTTCTTAAACCAATTTTTAGAATTAATAAGTATAAGTCAAATCCAAAAGTTTTATTGATTAACTCCTTTCTTTAAGTAAAACCTTTAATATAGAATTAACATAATCACTCAACAAATTATTATAATTCTTTTATAACACTAATGTTAATTTTTACGATAAAATAAAATATTTAAATATTTAATCTATAAACAATAAATATTAGGATTTCTTATTTTCTTTACCTATAAATAATAACGAGTTTGCGATATTTTAAATATCTAGGTCAAACACTCTCGTTCGTTCTCTTGAATTGTTCCAATCCTTACTCGTGCGTTATTTCACTAGGAGTCGCAATCGCAACCACACATAAACTCGAGACTTCGGTGTTCCTTCATCCTAATCTCTTACGCTCGTCAACACTTGGATAATCGGAAGACTTAGAAATTATGTGAGTATACTCGCAACCCCCTTTTATGTTTACACTTTTGGGGTGTAACATGTTACATTATTAAATCACACTTAAACTTATTCTTTATGCAATGCACGGAAACAATCCTTATACATGAATACTATGTTATGATACTTGATGCTTATACGTGGACCATACTTATGTGATATGTTTTAGTCATTAGCTTTCACGAGCCTCCATTTGACATGTATAGTGCTATAGGAGTAACGCACCGCCCGTAGACTTGTGGTCATATTGAATTATATCATTGTTGCGTAAACAGAGGATTGGCTAGAAATATTGCATGCTATGTTAGGTTGATCTTGTATAAACTAAGTTGCCATGTGGATTCGTTTTTAAACTTTTATACTTATACTTATTCATAAACTTGTATACTCGCCTTTGCTTTTGCATTGAATTGTATTTTAAACATGTTACAGGTTGATGATTGATGATGCTAAGAAATAGATTAGCAAAGATGCCTAGATACTCACTTAGACGTTTAGGTTTAAAGTGTTGTATCAATATTGTTACGTTATGTTGAACAAAGGTTGTTATTTGAATTTCTTGTAATGTTTTGACAATTTGTTTATGAAATGAAATCGGTTGAATTAAATATTGTCAGAAATAGTGTTATGAAGTCTCTTACAATCTTGAACAAGTCCCACTCCGATGATTCCGCCATTGGTTGGGGTGTGACAGATTGGTATCAGAGCTATAACTATAAGGAATTAGGAAAATTGCCATGCTTTTGACCTAGTCTATAGTTAAGCACCAGATTCGACCATATTTGCTTCACATGCTACTTGTATGAAACATCTTTACGTGCTATTCTTGAAATGTTGCTTATGAGTTAACTTCTTGAAAACGTATCCTATGTGTTAATTTCTTGAAATGCATTATGTGTTATACTTGATTTAATATTCCAAACATACGCCTTCCTAAGGCATTTTACTCGTCTCTACTAAACTCAAAACCACTCGTACTACACAAACGAGACGACTTCACCAAAATAGGCGTGAAACCCACAATTTGGTGAACGACTCTCAATCCATCTATTCTTTTTACGTGAAATTCGCCACCAAGTTAGGAGTGAAACCCTCACCCTGATGGAGAATTTCCATTTCAAATTCCAGTGGACCCTCGTCAAAGTGTCGAAATTAAATTTTGACTCGACGAGTGCCAACCACACTTAGGGTACGAAATCCTCAAGTTAGGGGTGAAACCCGCACCTTGTCGACTAGTTCCGCTCCTTGATTTAAAAAAAAATATCACCAAGTCTTGAATTTTCGATTGATTTGGAACATGTAGTAACCGGAAGGGTAAATACCGTTAACCGATGTGTCGGCGAGAGTATTTCATATATTAGGCCAAAGCATGTTTCTCAAATTCAAAAGAATTTTCGACCACTTTGGTTTAGTCAAAGTTCCGTTTTGGAGCAATCCAAGTTTTAATCAAACCTATGCTTTACTATCATCGCTTTTATATGATACAATTCTCTTGTTTCAAATTCAAATTTATTTTCGAGATCATTTTTTTTCACACACACATCATACTAAATCTTTTCATACATTATACATATGCATGATTTCAAAACGTCACTCAATTTTGTTTACATTCTTTGTAACACCAAAATGGAGACATGTCATCGAGATAGGAGTGATTTTCTTACCTTGACGAATAACTCCACTCCTTTTCTTAAAACGACATCACTGACGAGTTAGGGGTGATTCCCTTACCTAGGTGATCATTACCAAAATTTTCTTTCAAAAGAGACTTCATCATACGACACAATCATATTTTACACCTAAATCGTTTATCATTCGTCAAAATCCCTACTTATGCGGATTTCAAAATTTTATTATTTTATCAAACGTATTCTTTAACTCATAGTCTATTTCACAAAAATCATATACACAGAAATTCTTAATCATGCATGCCTTAAAATGTTTTATCACTCGAATTTCAAAACCTTGCGAAAAGCTACCTATCAACTTAATTGGTCCAATGGATCTCTTGCCCATGAACTTCTTATTTAACCTAATCACTAAAACGCGCTCACGTTATATCATTATACTTAAGACTTTGATTCTCAGTCGTAAATCAAACTAACTTTCTCAGATATTAATAAGATCTTATATATATATTATAAGATCGTTTTACCACAAACTCTTTTCAAAACTGTCACACCCCGACCGCGTAAAACAACAAATCGCGGCGGAATCGTCGGGGAGTGTTGTAACAGAATCATTGTTTCAAAACACACGGAAATTTGAAATTTCGTTTTATTAAACATTAAATATTTACATCGTCTGGAAATCTAAATAAACAATTTAAACATAGTCTATCATTGTTATTAAGTCACTAAGGCCTCGTCCAGTCCTATGTGAGCATGCATCCTAGCAATCAACATCATTCAACAACACCTGAAACATATGTGAAAACAAAGTCAACAAAGAAATGTTGGCGAGTACATAGGTTTTTGAGAGTGTTGGATTCATGGCTAGTTTACATGTTCCAATACTTAGTTAAAAACCTTGTTTTGAAAAGTATTGTATTGCGACATAATTAACCAACTCAAATCAAGTTAGTTATAATTTATAAAATCTCTTAGCCATGATTCTTAACCCAAAACATTTATTTAATAAAATTCGTTAATAAAACTCGTAAATAAATCTCGTTAATAAAACTCGTATATAATTCTCGTTAATAAAACTCGTTAATAAATCTCGTTAATAAAACTCGTATATAATTCTCGTTAATAAAACTCGTTAATAAATCTCGTTAATAAAACTCGTATATAATTCTCGTTAATAAATCTCGTTCATAAAACTCGTTAATAATTCTCGTTAATAAATCTCGTTAATAAAACTCGTATGGTTTATATCATTTCGAAAACCTCGTTTGTGTGACATCGTTTCAAAATCGTTTACCCAAGTGAACTAAATAACGCCACGGTATGTAATACGATGAAACATATATATAGGAGGTACCATCGGCGTATCCACCATGCTTTCATCACATTACACCCGTACCGTTATCTAAACACTAACAAAAAAACCAATCGTTTACCCAAATTGTTTAATTCGTTAAAAATCGCTTTAGTCGTTTAAATCATTCTCGTTTTAAATCGTGAAAAATACTTTTGATTGTCTCGCTAATAATATCCAAACCTTCGCAACTCGCCTATCGCTTCTCGCATTAATAAACCACCAAAGGGTAAATTAACAATCACAGATTTAGTCGTTACCCACCTAAGCCACACATAACCATGGGTGCAGTCTGATACCGGGATTTGTCAGATCCTATGGTACCATAACCTAATACTGGTCGGTTCGGCCAAAACTAATGAATATTATTCGTTATGTAAATACAACCAACAAGTTTGTTTACTTTATCAAAATCGTTATAAATTTTGTATAAACCATGTCATTTATTTTTGAAACCATCGTTAAAACCTCGAAAAATTTTAGCACATATGAATCACCCCAAAACAATTGAAAACAATAAAATAGGGGAACTATGTACTCACCTAAGAATGCTTAGAGGTCTTGAACAACAACCAAGCAAAGCTAGAGGGAGCACGGAATCATTTGTCAACCTAATAACTTTATAAATAAACCGGACTTAAGTCAGAAGATCGGATAGGATGAGGTTTTGTAAACCAAATGAGTATTGGAACTCATATGACATGGTTTAACAAAGTCTACATTCTAAATCGAAACCTAACCTAAGTGCTTTCGACCCATTGTGACCCATTAAGGTAGCTTATGCTACTTTAACGTGTCGTTCGCGTAAAAGCGCGTTCGAGACGTCTAACTAGTCCTATGACAAGTATTATATGCCTAAACAAGATTAAATATGTTGCATAATCAATTAAGTGACAAAAGTTTGTGTTACATATGCTTAATTACCAATTATGCATGAAAAGGGCATTTAGGTCATTTACCTAAGGCATATAAACTACCTATCATACAACTAATTAAACCTAAGTGACCATAAGGTATAACCTCGGAAGGTTATTCCCTATGCAACTATGGTCACTAAACATGTTTGGTCGGATCCTAATGATCGACCAAACGGGTCGTGTTCGAAAGTCTAAGCGGGTGTTTAGTCCGCTTGACTTACGACTCTACACAAGCACTAATCTAAAAAGTGACGAGTTAAACATGTTAAAACATGTTTAACGAATTTAGAAAATAGATTTTGTATCAAAACAAACGGTTTTGATACCCAAAAGTAGTTTGGTTACAAAATACGCGGGAATGCGCACTTTGGCCGAAACTACGACTCGCCACTAAGCCTAGATAACGTGGTAATCAGTAGGTATAGTCACTAGGGACTATAACCATCGTGATTACACTCACGTTATGAAGTTCAAACGAACTTCGCATTAGTCAAACGCAGTTTGACTTTTAAGCTAAAAGCGAATAAAAAGAACGAAGGAATACTTACAGAAGGTCCCCGCAAGCAAAATCTTGACCCAAGTAGCTCAGGTATGAAGCAAAGGCTTCAACTTAGAGCATCTTAGATCAAATTTTGAGTGAGGGTGAAATGAAGTGGGGGGTGCTATTTATAGATTTGGCACAACCGTTAGGATCGTTCATCGGGAATTGAGCTTTGATCATGGCCATACACCTCAAGCCCATTGTTTTGCAATACTAGGGGTGCCCCAATACAAGCAAACGGTTTTGAAAATGTTACAAAATAGACCCCCAAGTTCAACCCCATTGCACAAAAAACAAGTTTCTGTCCAGATCACTCACTCGTGCCGTGCCATGGGGTAAGCAGAAGGTGGTGGCGCAGCGCCACTGGGTGCCAGTTCCAGCAAAGTTTCAAAAATGATAGTTTTGGTCCCTGTATGTGTTTAAGGCCTTTTTCGATGCGTTTAAACCCCGTTAACCTCATTTCAAGGTTCTAAAATGAAGTTAAAGTATAGGGAACTCAAAACATGCTCAAAAACATCTCGAATGTCGGTTCGTTTGGTCGTACGGTCGTACGGTTGCGTTGTTTGGTTAATTACGACGGAAGTCGTAACGAACGCAAAAACGATCCAAATTACGTGACGAATGGAATTTTATCAAGCCAATCACTAAAATAAAATATTTTATTGATTACATAAATTTTTGGATGTCCAGATATATTCAGAACGTAAGATATGCGCGAAAATGCAAACTTGTGCACTTTTTGACGCTTTTAGTCCCTTTTGATCAATAAAGTTTATTTTAGCATACCGAACCCCTGAAAGCCTATTTCTAAGCTATGTAAAGGATATTTAGGGTATGTTTAACTTATGATCAAGTTCCGGAATGTTTGTTACTATACAAATCGGTATTGTTTCACAGTTTGACACAATTAGTCCATGCGATCGAACAAACTTGATTTCAACACACCAAACTATCCAAAGCTTATTTCTAAGTCATGTGGAGGTTATTTAAGGTATGTTAAGCCTATGTCACTATTACGGAGTGTTTTTCGCATTATACTGATTGCGTTTACGCATCAGTTCGCGTATAACCTTCCAGAAAGCGATTTAGAGCTCGAAATCGCACATGAATTGATATGTGAAAACGATACACATATTTATACAAATCCCAAGTATGAAAAACAATATTTCATTGATTTAGTATTTGTTCGATGGCCGTGGAGGCACAGATGTCACAGTCTCCCCTACTTCAGGAAATTTCATCCCAAAATTTAATTAGAGGAAACTTGTGAGAGCTCGAAACATGAAGTCGAAAAGATAAAACAACACTGGTTAGGGTTCTGAACTTCTAGTAACTTTAAATAACATTATTCTTGCAATGTAAGAGGGACACTTATATACAAGTATATGAAGCGCCATTGGTGCGTCCACCGTACCTCCATTACATTGTTCACGTTTCGTTATTGTTGTCACTATTGGTTCTTACACATGATAAATCTTACTGTGGTTTCCGTGCACTGAATTTTTATAATTATGTACGCGTCCATAATTACGTAATTCCTTGCATAGTCCACACAGTGCATTTGATAATGTGTAGGGGAAAACCAAATGAACGAACCTGTGATGAGTGTGACTGGACCACTATAGGGTCCTTTCAGCTGTATCATCACATGCCACTCTTAACCAGATTCTGAATCAATCTTTAACTAGACTACTCAAGGGTCTCTTTTCGAATCATGGAATGGTACTATATAACCCAAGGGTCTTAACTACCACGTAGAAGCCCATTAAGGATTTAAGGTAGTACCTTTTGAATATCCTACTATGAATCCCTCATATGAAGATATGGAAGATTCTATGAGGATTTGGATAACAAAAATCGGATCACACAAAAACATAAAGGAGAACACATAAACACATAATCGCATAATTGTTTAATTTGACCTTTAATTTGTTATCTTTGGACACGGGTATTTAAAGCACACCAGGAATCTAATCCGTGGATTTCATTTGGCACTTTAAATTTTTTCAAGAATCTAACTATGAAGATAGGAAGATCTTAATAGGAATTCGGTTTGTCCTTATTGAGTTGTAATATACATATTAAGGTGTACAAGGAATCCAATCAGGGCTCTGATTTGGGCGATAATCATCCACAAGGATTCTTAAAATAGGGCAACCCATCACCTTTCGTTTCGAGTTTAAGCTCGAGTTGAAGTGGTAGCTCATATTTCAATAAGCCTTCGTTTACACAAGATCGTTGTTCTTGAAGGACAAGAGATTGAATATCAGATAGAGTTTGAACAGAATGAAGCTTGACTCGCTCCTTTCGACCAAGCGCATCGGCTACGATATTCGCCTTACCAGGAAGGTAGCGAATCTCGAAATCGTAATCGTTCAAGAGCTCAACCCATTGTCGTTGCCTCATGTTCAGCTCCTTCTGATTAAGAATGTGTTGGAGACTTTTGTGGTCTTGTGAAAACCATACACTTCGTTCCATAGAGGTAGTGTCTCCAGATTTTGAGAGCAAATACCACAGCACTTAACTCAAGATCATGAGTTTTGTAGTTCTTCTCGTGAACTTTCAACTGTCTTGACACATAAGCTATTACTTTACTTCGTTGCATAAGAACGCAACCAAGGCCTAAATTGGATGCATCACAATAGACAACAAAATCATCCTTTCCATTGGGCAAGGACAAAACAGGAGCATCACATAGCTTCCGTTTCAGCATTTGGAACGCTTCTTCTTGCTTAGATCCCGACTCCAAAGGCTTATTCTTCTGAGTCAAAGCAGAGAGTGGCACCGCGATCTTTGAGAAGTTTGAAATAAAATGACGATAATAACCATCGAGACCAAGAAAAGAACGAATTTCTGTAGGTGTCATTGGTGTATTCAAATCCTTAATAACAGCTATTTTGGATGGATCTACATGAATACCCTGCTCGTTGACTATATGACCCAAAAACTGAACTTCTTTAAGCCAAAATTCACACTTGGAGAATTTAGCGAAAAGTTGTTCCTTCCTCAGGAGTTCCAAAGTTAAACGAAGGTGTTGCTCGTGATCGGCTCGAGAATTCGAATAAACAAGGATATCGTCGATGAACACAATAATAAACTTATCTAAATAAGGTTTACAGACCCTATTCATTAAGTCCATGAAGATAGCTAGGGCATTCGTCAAACCAAAAGGCATGACAGTGAACTCGTAATGCCTTTATCTTGTGCGTAAAGCAGTCTTGAGAATATCTTCTTCGAATACACAAAGCTGATGATACCCAGAACGCAAATCGATCTTGGAAAAACAGGTAGCGCCATGCAGCTGATCAAAGAGATCATCGATTCAAGGTAGGGGATATCGATCCTTGATGGTAAGCTTATCAAGCTTACGATAATCGATACATATTCGAAAAGATCCATCTTTCTTTTTCACTAAGAGGACAGGAGCTCCCCAAGGTGAAAAGCTCGGACAGATGAATCCTTTATCAGATAACTCTTGAAGTTGTTTCGATAATTCTTGCATCTCAGACGGTGCAAGACAATAAGGTGCTTTCGCAATTGGGTTAGCATTGGGTACAAGCTCAAAATGAAACTCGACTTGACGAACTGGAGGTAAACCAGGCAGTTCATCAGGAAACACCTTTGGATAATCTCGAAAAATCGGAATATCCTGAATACTCTTGCTTTTGTCTTTCTCCTTGGTGACATGTGCCATAAAGGCAATATATCCTTTTCGTAAATAATTTTGGGCTTTCGTACAAAACATAAGTTTCAAACCAACAGATGGTTTCTCGCCACGAACTTCCAGAACATCGCCAGATGAAAGAGGAATACGAACAATCTTATCGAAACAAACCACCTCAGCATGATGTTTGGTTAACCAATCCATCCCTATGATAATGTCGAAGCTCCCAAGTTGCATCAGTGTGAGGTCAAAAGGAAAAAGATGATTACTCAAATTGCCACTTCGTTTCTTAGAATGAAACGAGCACTTAGAATTTTCGAGGAAATCAAGAGCGATCATATGAACGAGAGAACTACAAATACGGTTCTTTGGTGTAGGTATCTTAGTGGTATGCCATACACACATGCAACTATATTTGTACATCAGAATTGCAAATAAAGATTTATTTATAAACAAAATCGATTTTTCCCGAGTTCAAAGGAAAACACTAGAAACATAAATGTTGGTGCAGTTGTCTGTCGACTACATCTTAGTTCGAGTCTTAGGCTAGGGCTGATTGTAGAGTGATTGGAAATCAAGAAACACATAAGTATAGTTAGGTCCGCGTTTATGTCATTGTATATTGTGGTCCGCTTATGTGTCAATAGTCTGGTCCGCTCATAGGGTAATAGTCTGGTCAGCTTTTATGTCAGGACAGCTTTTATGCCTGGTCCGCTTTTACGGACATGTCCATAAAAGCGAACCAGATGATAGCTTTTATGTCTGGTCCGCTTTTACGGACATGTACATAAAAGCGAACCAGATAGTCTATATATAGGGGACCATATGAGCGGATCTGTGTGTATTTTTGAAGGTGTAACGGCGAAGCCCTGCCAATTTGTCTCCGAATCTTGTAAATTGTTAGCAGATTAATAAACGAGACGTTAAGTAGTGAAATCAAGCTTTACGAAGATCGAATCAATGAATTCCGCCTCTGATTCTGTCTAAGCACTCTTCTGATTGACTCGTCAGGTCGTCAAACGTTCCTACAATAAACATAAGATTCGGATTATTCAAAGCATCAGCTTCTTCTAATCGGCCAAATGCTCATCCGTGGGTCAGATTTGCATTAGCAAGCCTTGGGCATTTATTCACGAATTGACCCATCTCGCCACAGTTGTAGCACGATCCAGGTGGAAAGCGAGCTTGAGCAAGATTGTTGATAGCTTGATTTGGTGCAGCTGCAGCTGGGCAAACTCTTGCGGTATGACTTATAAGTCCACAAATTTGGCATCTGCGGCACTTCACACTAGCATGATGATGAAGGCTACATTGGTTGCACAAGGGTGCAGTTTCGTTGTATGGCTTCTTAGCTAGTGGTGTTGCCACTTGGCTAGGTCCCGTTTGTTTTGGTGCAACAGCTGCGGGATCCTTTGAAGCTTTACGTTTCTTTTACTTTTTCGAAGGCTCGGCTTCTGCTTCTTTCGATGCTTCTTGGGTGGCTTCATTATTGAGACGAGACATGGCGACACCTAAATCCACAGTCTTCAGGATTACTTCGCCTATTCGCTGGGCAAATTTGGCAATTTTCTTGGACAATTGAGTGTCGTTGCGATGAAGAGACATTCTAGAGGAAATGAAAGACATAGGAGAAAATAAGCGAAATGTTATCGGATAATTAAAACAGAACGAAAACGCATAGAAATTGTGATCATTTGTTTGTTACCTAAGGCAAACAAATGCGATGGTGATCAATCAAAGTAAACGGGTCATATTAATGTATCACTGAAGACATGCTCGCCTATAAGTGAACACTCACCCCAATAGTTCCCAGGTAAGAGTGACTGGTCCGATACTGCGGATTTGTACGAACACTCTAGCCTTAGACAGAAAACTCAGGGTACAGGCATTCACTCTTCCAGTTTGCACGTGTTCACATAATTTAGACCCAAACTTTGACGAGATTTTGAAAACTCAAAAGGCACTAAGCCAAATACGAGTCAAACTGGAAGGGTTCAAAACCTTATAACAGAGGGTTCAAAACCTAGTAATCAATCATCCTAGAACGGGTGATTAATTTTCGAAGCAGATTCAGATTTTGTGTTCTCGTTGTGGTTATCACCTAAGGGGAGGTGACGGTTTTGTTTTTAAAAATCTAAACGCAGAAAACTTGCGTTGGGGTCCTAGAAAGTTATAGTCTAGGTCAAAGCATTACTAATAACCTAATTCCCTATAACCATTGGCTCTGATACCAACTTTTCTGTCACACCCCGACCGCGTAAAACAACAAATCGCGGCGGAATCGTCGGGGAGTGTTGTAACAGAATCATTGTTTCAAAACACACGGAAATTTGAAATTTCATTTTATTAAACATTAAATATTTACATCGTCTGGAAATCTAAATAAACAATTTAAACATAGTCTATCATTGTTATTAAGTCACTAAGGCCTCGTCCAGTCCTATGTGAGCATGCATCCTAGCAATCAACATCATTCAACAACACCTGAAACATATGTGAAAACAAAGTCAGCAAAGAAATGCTGGCGAGTACAGAGGTTTTTGAGAGTGTCGGATTCATGGCTAGTTTACATGTTGCAATACTTAGTTAAAAACCTTGTTTTGAAAAGTATTGTATTGCGACATAATTAACCAACTCAAATCAAGTTGGTTATATTTATAAAATCTCGTAGCCATGATTCTTAACCCAAAACATTTATTTAATAAAATTCGTTAATAAAACTCGTAAATAAATCTCGTTAATAAAACTCGTATATAATTCTCGTTAATAAAACTCGTTAATAAATCTCGTTAATAAAACTCGTATATAATTCTCGTTAATAAAACTCGTATATAATTCTCGTTAATAAAACTTGTTAATAAATCTCGTTAATAAAACTCGTTAATAAATCTCGTTAATAAAACTCGTATATAATTCTCGTTAATAAAACTCGTTAATAAATCTTGTTAATAAAACTCGTTAATAATTCTCGTTAATAAATCTCGTTAATAAAACTCGTATGGTTTATATCATTTTGAAAACCTCGTTTGTGTGACATCGTTTCAAAATCGTTTACCCAAGTGGACTAAATAATGCCACGGTATGTAATATGATGAAAACATATATATATATATAGGAAGTACCAGCGGCGTATCCACCATTCTTTCATCACATTACACCCGTCCCGCTATCTAAACACTAACCAAAAACCAATCGTTTACCCAAATCGTTTAATTCGTTAAAAATCGTTTTAGTCGTTTAAATCATTCTCGTTTTAAATTGTGAAAAATACTTTTGATTGTCTCGCTAATAATATCCAAACCTTCGCAACTCGCCTATCGCTTCTCGCATTAATAAACCACCAAAGGGTAAATTAACAATCACAGATTCAGTCGTTACGTACCTAACCCACACATAACCATGGGTGCAGTCTGATAACGGGATTTGTCAGATCCTATGGTACCATAACCTAATACTGGCCGGTTCGGCCAAAACTAATGAATATTATTCGTTATGTAAATACAACTAACAAGTTTGTTTACTTTAACAAAATCGTTATAAATTTTGTATAAACCATGTCATTTATTTTTGAAACAATCGTTAAAACCTTGAAAAAATTTAGCACATATGAATCACCCCAAAACAATTGAAAACAGTAAAATAGGGGAACTATGTACTCACCTAAGAATGCTTAGAGGTCTTGAACAACAACCAAGCAAAGCTAGAGGGAGCACGGAATCATTCGGCAACCTAATAACAATATAAATAAACCGGACCTAAGTCGGAAGATCAGATAGGATGAGGTTTTGTAAACCAAATGAGTATTGGAACTCATATGACATGGTTTAACAAAGTCTACATTCTAAATCGATGAGTATTGGACCTAAGTCGGAAGATCAGATAGGATGAGGTTTTGTAAACCAAAGAGACATAACATGATTAACTAGTCTTGCATCTTTTATTGTCACTAAGGCCCAAGTTGGCCTAAGTGTATCTTGATCAATCCTATGCATAAATTCCTGAAAACACATGTGAAAATAGGTACGTCAGCATAAAAATGCCTGTGAGATACATAGGTTTTATTAATTTAGGATTCATGACTTATAAGTTTAAAGAAAAATGTTTAACAAAAATTAGTCAGGAACCTCGTAAAATGTTTTCTTTTATAAATCGTACAAAAAGTGATAAGAAATCAGAGGAAATAAAAGAGAGATGCATAGATAAATATATAACCAAGTAAAATGCAATTGTATAAAATATGTTGTTTGTAAATCAATGTTTATGTGAAAAGATGTTATCTGTGTAAAATGTAATATGTCTAAATTGAAATGGTTTAAATAACGCTACGATATGTAATATCATAAAAGCACTTATATTTAGGAAGTACCAGCGGCGTATCCACTATGCTTTTATCATATTACACACGCTTCGTTACTTAAATCACTTACCCAAACAAACCACCAATGTAAAAATGTTTTGTTTAAATCAATTGTCAAATGTTTATGTGTAAACCATGTCTATTGTCAAATATAAATCATGTAATGTGTAAACAAATGTCATGTATGACAAGTAAAAAGTGACTACTTAATCATTTGTAAAAATACACAAAACGAATGTCCATTGTTCTTCATTGTAAGCATATGATGGATAAGGTTCGTAATTTTGTTCTCCATAATACTCATATGAGGTGGGTTGTTCACGCCATGGTTCCTCATAATAAGCATATGAAGGTGGTTGCTCATATCTTGGTTCCTCAAAGTATGAGTAAGAAGGCTCATACCTTGGTTCATCAAAATATGAGTATGAGGGAGGAGGTTCATACCTTTGGTCTTCATAGGATATGTATGAAGTTGATGGCTCGTACCTGGGCTCCTCATAGTAGGTGTATGAATTGGATGGTTGATATGAGCGATTATTTTGAACCGATCGTGAGTTACGACAATTAGTGCAATAATTACCCCTATAATCATCCTCCTCATAGGTGTAGTTGTAACCTCCTGAGTATTGATCCATAAGAATCACTCAACAGACCACAACCGAGTCTCGAGATCAGAAAACAAAAAGAAAAACGGAAACAGAGGCTGGACACGGCCCCGTGTTCAGTGGACACGGCCCCGTGTTCAGAATCTGTATCTGGGCGTTTTAATTAAATTTACTGATTTCGTTGAGCACGTGGCGTGTTCAGTGAGCACGGCCCGTGTTCAAGCTTCTGTTACTGGGTGTTTTATGAAAAATATGCAGCACGGCCCCGTGTTCAGCGAGCACGGCCCGTGTTCAACCTACTGTAAATGCAAAACTAAACTAAAATGCAGAAAAATGTGGGCCCGTTTTGAAAAGGTTTTGAAAAACTGATTAGGCCGTTGATTTTAAGCTTTCCTAAAATCCTTGTGTCCCCGGCAACGGCGCCAAAAACTTGATGCGTGTGAAGTGTTATATATATTAGGTGTATATTTTAAGCTCCTTTAACACTTATTTTAGCCAAGTTTTAAATTTATAAAACACGATATTTCACTAACACTAAACACACATATGGGCAAGTGCACCCATCGTGAGCGTAGTATAGTGTTGGTAAGATACCGAGGTCGTCCAAGGACACAAGAGCTTTTAGTACCAGTTTATCCTCAACGTCTAATCAAAATAAAAAGTTTAGAAAAAGATTTTTAAACTAAGAAAAATAAAAACTAACTAAAATGCTGAAAATAAAAATAAAAGTAAAAACAGATAGACAAGATGAATCACTTGGTTCCGCCTCGTATCTAGTATAACCTTTGATTATTTCCGCACTTTTGCACATAATTAAGAGATTATCTTAGTTATTGTAGTAGGCCCCTCTTTTGAATGTGACGTTACCCTCACCCCAGTAGTTTGAGTCAGCAAGGATACAATCCTAAAAGGTTGGATTATTGGAAGATAATGAATTAAGTTATTAATGTAGTATTATGGTAGGCCCCGCTTTTGGCGGTGACATTACCCTCGGCTAAGTAGTCTGAGTCAGCAGGGATACAGTCCTAAATAGCCGGGTTATAGTATTAATAGTAGTTAACTTATGAGGGGATCAAAGAGTTTGGACCCCCGTCATCCAATACCGTGAAGTATTGAAGGAGGTCCTACTAAATTTGACCCAGGTCCATTGCAAGACCTCTAAACGCTGAACAATGGCAAGACCTTTACCAAACCGTTCCCTTAACCCCCGACCAGGTAGCCAACATACCTCCATATAGACCGTGGAGATATGAATGGTGAAAATCCTTTATTTTATATAGACAGTAAAATAATGCCAAGACACCACGGACAAACGATAAGGAAAGATCACCTTCAACATAAGTAACTAGTTATTAAAGTCATTAATACAAAACCAAATAAAAAGTGCAAAAGATTAGAAATAAAAAGTATTATACTAGACACTTTGTCTTCACCAAGTGATGTAAGAGACTTAGGCAAACATGGCCTTGATTGTCAAGAACTCTTACGATCAATCTTGGATCCCGAGATGACTCACACACTCTACGATGGACAATGGATGATGGTGGTGGATGATGGTGTTGTGATGGTGGTGGGTGGTGGATGAAGTGTGAGAGAGGTGGTGTGCCAAGGGATGAGTTGAAATGAAACCAAGCACTCCTATTTATAGGCTGAACAGAAGGTTGGGCACGGCCCCGTGTCCGCTGGACACGCCCCCGTGCCTGTCTGACATTCTCTCTCTTCATTAATTGTAATTCGCAATTACAATTAATGCGCCTGCTGTACTTTCGCCACGCCCCCGTGTTCACTGGACACGGCCACGTGGTGGGCAATAGAAGCTTCTATAGGTTTGTCTTTTCTGCTGCTTCTTGAGCACGCCCCGTGTTCGCTGGACACGCCCCGTGTTGAGTTGAGCACGCCCCGTGCTCAGCTGGGCACAGCCCCATGCTCAGCTTTCTTCTTGTTTTTGCTTTGGGAGATGCTATCGAGGAGTCAGGCATGCCAGGTTTCTTCATGTTCTTTGTATTTATGTTGGTTTTGGCTGTGTATTTGTTCCTTTTGTTCGTTTAAGCTCATTTGATCCTGAAAATACAAAAGGAAGACAAAAGCACACTTCTTCCAACATTAGTACTAAAAGGGGGTTAGTTTTATGCCTCATTTGATGTAATTTATATGTTGCATTTTACGCACATCAAATACCCCCACACTTGAATCTTTGCTTGTCCTCAAGCAAAACTCTTTATAATGTGGCTTACACTCCCAAATGGAATGGGTAGAAGAGAAGGTTTTAGGGCTTGTCATAGAGTGTCGGGATTTCCAAGATTCTATATTAAGTTTTATTTTTATTTATTTACAATCCTATTCGTCATGATTTATTTAAAACTTTTCATAAGATAAATTACTTATTAGGGCATAACATACCTTTTTAAAATTCTATTTATATACAAGTTCACATACCTCACGGGGATCACTCAACACTCGGCCGAAAATGTATTTTTGTGGATCACTCGAGAGCGGCATGGAACTTACTCCTACCATAGGCTTGCCAAGCAATCAATCCTCCTCCTTTTTAACTTATATAACTTTGTAAATATCAAGAGGACTTTGTGGGTAAAGGGTTAGGCTTGGGTAAAAGGGCGAAAGGCGTAAAAAGCATCGGTTTTCGTAAGACTTTTTTTTTCAAGTTTTTATTTTGATGAAGCCATTATTCAAACAAAGTTATTTTTGATAAACTTGTTTGTTTATTTTTCTTTCGCTTCATCATCATCAATTTTTTTTTTTTTTTGAAAGTCATAAGAAAAACCGAGCTTGTTACTAAAACAAAGGGTTAAAAAATAAAAAAAAGGTTTTGGTGGGTGAAAAAGGGTGTTTGTTTTTGGGTTTTGAAATGAAAAGGTTTAGGCTCAAAGGGGTTAACTAAGGGGATTTTGGGTAGGTGGTAAAAAAAATAATGGTGTAAAAATAAAAATGGTTAGTCCTAATGCCTCCGTCATTTACTTACTCGGGTTTAAGTTGGTAAGGACCGGGAATGTATCGTCATGGCAAGTTCTAGAGTCGTAGGAACCAAGCGGCTATTCACACAAGAAACGAAAATGAGCATTTAGTCAAATGATATGTAAGTGTTTGCTCAATAAAGGCTCAAAACTCACTTTTGTGGGAATGGGTTTTTATGTGATCAAGTATATATAATTAAATTTTAACTAAGTTTGCCATGCCTTTTCATAATTTTCTTATGTTGGTTCTTTTTATCACGATGCTATCGGTTGTAAATTCGTAAAAATATAAACTTTTTAGAACTTTGAAATTCCCGAGTTAAACCAAGACAAGTAAAAAAAATGAAAAGTTTTTGAAAAAATTTGGGGTGATTAGCGGTTCCAATAGAGTTTTGTGTAAGGCTTGTTATTAGGACTTGCAAAATTCAAGGTTTTAGCATCCCCCCCCCCCCACACTTAAATTACACATTGTCCTCAATGTGTCCCAAAAATAAGTTTTTAGGTTGATTGAATGTGTAAAAATGGGTTAAAAACAAGATTTTATGGTACTGGGTAGCTGAACACGGGGTGGTGTTGGCTGAGCACGGCCCAGTGTCCAAACTGCCAATACCAAAAGTAAACAGAAGGCTGGGCATGGGGGCGTGTCCAGTGAGCACGGCCCCGTGTCCAGGTACCTGAACTGGGCATTTTCTACAAACCTTGGGCACGGGGCGTGTTGGGGTGAGCACGGCCCCGTGCTGAACTTGCTGTAATGAAGAAAAATTGTCGGGAGGCTCTGTTTTTGTGCATGGGGTGTTGGTTCAAGCTTCCCTTATCATCCTTCACCATCCCGAGTGTGTTTTATTCCTGAAAAAAAAAACTAAACTAAAACTACGGATAGTTCCGCGGAATGCCTCCGTGGTGCGCCACGTTTATAAGGGTCCTTGGCTAGACCCACCTTATCGGGTGGTTCTGGCTCATCTTCAATTAGGGGGTCGTCATTGCCGAATGGATATTTCATTGATCGCTCAAGATCGACACTCTTTTTAAATGCCCCTAATTGAAGAGGTAGATTGTTGAGCTTCTGGTTTTTCAAAGCTTCGTGAGTTTTTACAAATGGTCGCCCCAACACTAGAGGAGCGTCATCGAGGATGACAAAGTCGGTCGGGATTACCATTTGATTTGTTTGAACCAAGACATCTTCAACTATACCGATTGATTTTATTACTTGCCGATTGGATAGAAAAGTGGGTATTTGAAGTGGAGAAAAATCACTAATACTTAATTTTTCGAAAATGTAGTTAGGCATTATGTTAACACAAAGATCTTTATCGATTGTGATATTACTAAGAAACGAATTTTGAAAGAAACATGGAACCGGTGTAATGTTAATTTCAAATGGGTCTTCTTTTATTAGTGAGGTTTGATCATCAGTTAACTTAACACTTACCGTTTCGTCAATTTTAGTGTTAGTGTTTAACTCTTTTAAAAACTTAGCATGAGTGGGTACTAAACAATGATTTTCAAAAGAAGGTGACAAGAGATTAATTTCTTTGAAATTAGACTCTTCTTGAATTTTAACGTTGTTGGACTCACCATTTTCGTTGTTTAACTCATGTGTCGGTTTTTCACTTATTTGTTCTTCCATTTTAACACTTTCAGTTATCTCTTCCTTTTTTAATTCTTCTCTTGCGCGGGACTCCTCTTCCCTTGTGCGAGCTTCTTTTATACATTGATCGATAACTCTAATGTGTTCAAATATCCTATCGGTCACTTCGGTTATAGAAAAAGAATCGGAATTTTCTAAGCTTGAATCCGGTTGTTCGACCCTTTGTTCCTCATAATACTCATATGAAGTCGATGGTTCGCACCATTGTTCTTCATTGTAAGCATATGATGGATAAGGTTCGTAATTGTGTTCTCCATAATACTCATATGAGGTGGGTTGTTCACGCCATGGTTCCTCATAATAAGCATATGAAGGTGGTTGCTCATATCTTGGTTCCTCAAAGTATGAGTAAGAAGGCTCATACCTTGGTTCATCAAAATATGAGTATGAGGGAGGAGGTTCATACCTTTGGTCTTCATAGGATGTGTATGAAGTTGATAGCTCGTACCTGGGCTCCTCATAGTAGGTGTATGAATTGGATGGTTGATATGAGCGATTATTTTGAACCGATCGTGAGTTACGACAATTAGTTCAATAATTACCCCTATAATCATCCTCCTCATAGGTGTAGTTGTAACCTCCTGAGTATTGATCCATAAGAATCACTCAGCAGACCACAACCGAGTCTCGAGATCAGAAAACAAAAAGAAAAACGGAAACAGAGGCTGGACACGGTCCCGTGTTCAGTGGACACGGCCCCGTGTTCAGAATCTGTATCTGGGCGTTTTAATTAAATTTACTGATTTCATTGAGCACGGGGCGTGTTCAGTGAGCACGGCCCGTGTTCAAGCTTCTGTTACTGGGTGTTTTATGAAAAATATGCAGCACGGCCCCGTGTTCAGTGAGCACGGCCCGTGTTCAACCTACTGTAAATGCAAAACTAAACTAAAATGCAGAAAAATGTGGGCCCGTTTTGAAAAGGTTTTGAAAAACTGATTAGGCCGTTGATTTTAAGCTTTCCTAAAATCCTTGTGTCCCCGGCAACGGCGCCAAAAACTTGATGCGTGTGAAGTGTTATATATATTAGGTGTATATTTTAAGCTCCTTTAACACTTATTTTAGCCAAGTTTTAAATTTATAAAACACGATATTTCACTAACACTAAACACACATATGGGCAAGTGCACCCATCGTAAGCGTAGTATAGTGTTGGTAAGATACCGAGGTCGTCCAAGGACACAAGAGCTTTTAGTACCGGTTTATCCTCAACGTCTAATCAAAATAAAAAGTTTAGAAAAAGATTTTTAAACTAAGAAAAATAAAAACTAACTAAAATGCTGAAAATAAAAATAAAAGTAAAAACAGATAGACAAGATGAATCACTTGGTTCCGACTCGTATCTAGTATAACCTTTGATTATTTCCGCACTTTTGCACATAATTAAGAGATTATCTTAGTTATTGTAGTAGGCCCCTCTTTTGAAGGTG